>RDPX01000039.1:2059819-2129370 GCA_003991215.1 Morbakka virulenta
CAAGGAACTTACAAAAAATGTCAACAAGGGAAACGCTTCCGGCTGCTTTAATTCTGTGTCATAGCAAGAAGGACCTCTCTTGCCTTAATTGGTGTTCCTGCTGGCGGCATCCCCCCTCCCTCCCAAAAACCACAACAGGGACAATAGTATTAATACAACAGAAATGCAAGGTGTTGTAGTAATCAACGTATCAAAACATCGTTTATCTTTTCAAATCATCCAAATTCCAAAATCTATGAGGCAGCCAAAGCAGAATGTATTGTGGATTCGGACCCCTCAGGAAGTCCGTGACTGGACAAGACAAAGCTGTACTGTTGTAGCTGAGAACATGTTGGTCAAAACTACAGACTAAACGCCTACATTGAGCTCTGATATAGTTAAAAATGGAAGGATACCCTAATTTTGTAGCATGCGAAATCTTGCTAACATAGTAATAGAGAGGCAGTTGTATACCTTAGGTCTCCCACCCAGAAATGAACGATGAATAATCCAGGGATACGCTCTATCTACAAAGCTCCAACACAATACCTGAAGAGAACTATCAAGTAGCAAATAACAACTGATGGTCAAAGATACGACAGGTGAATTCAAACTTGGGCACACACACAGGTTCCAGTTTTTGTAATTCATAGCCATTAGGAAGGAATGACTTGAAGAGGTTGTCCTGACTGGCCCGTGTAGAAGGAAAAATACCAAGGGGAAAAGAAAGAACTACGCACTGGGCATAGTCAAAAAGTTCACCTGGTTGGAGTCCAACTGAGCTCACTCAGTGTCTGAAGAACAGCCAAGAGAAGGATGTTATGGCTGCCGCCTACGCCAAAATTCTGGCACGGCACCCAGATTGATTGATTGAAACCCATGACCACGCGAATTCCTGGATTTTGAGATCAACAGAGTAAATTCTTCCACTTGAATATTTCTATGACTCTTTTTCACTAGTGCGGCTGCAATGTAGTATAATTTACCATGAGCATCACACTTGGATCGGCTGTTGGTTAACCTGCAAGCAATCAGAATTTACAGCCTCGTTTGGACGTGACGTCAAATATCACTGCAGACGATTTATTTTTGTGGCTTATATATACTATTAATTTGATTAACTTTTCTTTAAAATCACTGTGATATTTCGATAATCCAATATAAGTTTTGTTGATTATGATTTATGATTAATTTTGTACAAGTCCAAAGTTCAGTTTGCTCCCTGGTATTTAGAAAGAGGGTCTTGACGTACACACACTTTTGTAAAGGGAGAGTACCAAGTCATAAGAAAGTTTAAATATAACCTGTCATATTTTGACCATTTTGACAGTTTATGTGAAAAGGAGTGCAATACACATTTCCTGAACTCAAAACGTAAACTCGTAACGTAAACAAAATGTATTCTATGTCAGGACAAGATTTGTGGACACTGAAGAAATTGAAAATTTTTAATGCACTGAGGAAATCTAATATCCTGGGCGAGTTTAGAGGAGTTTAATAAAATGAGTCTTCTTATGAATACGTTGTAGTTTAATGGAGCTGTGCCCAAAGACTGGCTGTAAGAAACACTTCAACAAAGCTGTCAAGTAATGACAAAGGAAGGTTCCTTTTTTAATTAAATCTATATTTCCTACAACTATCTTCCATTTCTTGTGCGTGTGTTTGTGTTTGTGTATGTGTGCTTGTGTGCTTGTGTGCTTGTGTGTGAATGCGTGTATGTGTGTATGTGTGTGTGTTTGTGTGTTTGTGTGTTTGTGTGTGAGAGAGTGTAAATATTATTATAATAGAATATTGGAGACAGCAGAGGCTTTAGATTTGATGGTCATTTACTCATGGTTTGAGAAACGTCTTGTGAAATACTGCAGTGGAGGAAATGAGAGCTAGATTTACTACTTCCTGACAAGATGGGGAAAGAAGAAGTATATAATGAACTTTAAAGTGATCCCGGGGTAGCCCAGCATCGGTTGTTAGTAACGGACATGAAGCTGGAGCGCAAGAGAAGGAAACAGGTGAGAAGGAAAGGAAAGATACAGGTTTAGAACTTGGACAATAGTGATGTACAGACAAACTTCAAGGACAGAGTCTTGAGAAGGATAGGGAAAGTGGAGGAAGGTGTGCCTATTAACGAGGAATGGAACTTTATAAGAGATGTGATGACAGCTGAAGCTACTGAGGTATGTGGAAGAAAGAAACCACTAAAGCCAACATGAAGAGAAACTTGGTCGTGGTCGGATGAAGTGCAAGCAGAGGTGAAAAGTAAAAAAGAGGATTTCAGAAGTTGGAAACAGTTGGGAACTACAGAAGCTGACCAGAAGTACAGAGCCAGCAAGAGGGCAGCAAAGAAAGCCATTGCAAAGGTAAGGGCGGGATGCAGCGAAAAATGGTACCAGGACTTGGACTCAAGGGAAGGACAGAAAAAGATCTTCAAGGTAGCAAAAGCAAAGAATAGACTAAAAAGAGACACGGGAGACATCACAGTGATACAGGATAGTGATGAAAAAGTACTTACAAGTGAGAAAGACATCAAAGGAAGGTGGAAAGCGTACTTCAGTGTACTTTTGAATTGGATGAGGCACAAGGAAGTGAAGGCCCCGAGAGGTGCATCAGCGAGGAAGAAGTGAAAGAGGCATTGAATCAAATGAAGAAAGGTAAAGCTTCAGGACCATCAGAAGTAACAAGTGCGATGATGCGAGCGTTGGGACAGGAGGGAGTGAAGTAGCTCGAAAAGTTCCTAAGCCCACTGTGGTCTAAGAAGGCAATCCCAGAGGACTGGAAGAGAAGGACCATGGTACTGATCCACAAAGGGAAAGGGAATTTACTGTAATGCGAAAAGTACAGAGAAATTAAGCTGCTGGAATACGACTTAAAGATCTATGAAAGAATACTGGACATCAGGCTGAGGCAACAAGTTATCATCAATGATATGCAGTTTACTTTAATGCCAGGGAAAGGAACAGTAGATGCAATTTTCATATTGAGACAGAGACAGGAAAAGACCTTGGAGGGGAATCGAGGAATGTTTACGGCATTTATAGACCTAGAGAAAGCATACGACCATGTTCCCAGAGAAGTCCTCTATTGGTGCCTCAGGAAGAGGGGAGTGGCAGAAAAGATGATCAGGGTTGTGGAGAGTCTCTACGTAGGAGGCCTAACCTTGGTACAGTGCAGCGCTGGAAACACTGATGCATTTCCTGTGGCAGGAAAGCTTCATCAAGGGTCTGCCCTTAGCCCTTTCCTGTTTGATGTGGTCATGAACACAGTCAGGTGCACAGTCAGAGAAGGGGTCCCGGATGAGCTTCTGTACGCAGACGACATTGCCATCTCAGCCGCCTCTGAGGAAAAATTGCAAAAGAAGATCCGAAACTGGCAGGAGGAGCTGGAAGCAAAGGGCTTGAAAGTGAACGCCAGGAAGACGGAAGTGATGGTATCAGCAAAAGAAGGGGTCTCCGGGTAGCAGTGAAAGATCGACATGGTCAGGAAATCAAGCAAGTGGAGTTCAATTATTTGAGAACAGTGGTGAATGAGACGGGAGGAAGTAGAGAAGAAGTGAAGGCAAGAGTGAACAAGGCATGGGGAAAGTGGAGGAAGAGTAGTAGTGTAGTATGTGACAAAAGGATGCCAATTAATTTGAAAGTGAAGATCTATAACACTGTGATCAGACCAATTCTTCTGTATGGCATGGAGGCTTTGGCACTGAGGAAAACAGAGGAACAGCTACTCGAGAGCACAGAAATGAGGATGCGGAGGTGGATCTGCAACATATCTCTAATGGAACATCGGACGAACGAGGATATCAGGAAATTCACAAAGGTGGTGAACATCAAAGAAAAGGCAAGAGAGGCAAGGTTGAGGTGGTTTGGGCAGGTAATGCGAATGGGGGAACAAAGTACAGTGAGGAAGTCACTAATGGCACAGGTGGAAGGGAAAAGAAGTAGAGGAAGGCAGAGGCTCCGCTGGAAGGATGTGGTCAAAAAAGATATAAAGAGCGTTGGGGCAAGAAATGGAATGTGGCAAGATCGAGGAGAGTGGAGAAGGACGTGTCGAGTGGCTGACCCGACATAACGTTGGACCAAGGCCGAAAGGAAAAAAAGAAGAAGAAGTGTGAGAGAGTGTGCGTGGGTGTGTTTCATTGATTAATCAAAACAATTTGGGACAAAAATGTATCCCAATTTTCTTTCCTATCGTTCCTTTCCAAAGATTACAAACACCTGAAGTACACAGAAGATAAACGATAAACGATATAAAGTTTTCCTCGATCTTATCAATAGATCAGAGCATTACAGAGTTAATAGTTAATAAAAGTGATGAAAGACTAAATTAACAGATGCATTCAAAACTGTTTAGAATTGTGGTATTTTATTTATTGTTTTTAATTGCCACAAAAGAAATAAATACAGGAGCATTAGAATTTTCTTTAAATAATTTAAAACTTTTTTCAAAAGTTGCCCAATTTAAACAATAGGAATTTAGTTTGATTAAGTATATATATAATCTAGAAAATAGTGACACGCAATGAGCTTGTGGTTCAATTGGTTCATACTCAGAAAGTTACTTGCAACACTAATTGCTCCTTCAGTTGTCTGCTTCGTTTCTTGTCTGCATCTGATGGCTAAATAAGAAAGGAGAAAAATAATTCAAAGGATAATTTAGCAACTTTTACTTTTCGGGATCAAGCAAACTTCTCTAAGCAATAATTATAACTATTGCTTGTAGATAATTATCTTAAGCAAATCTGCGTCATCATTTTTTTGATTTCCTAACAATACCAGACCAGAACACAAAAGTAATGGAAATGATTATACCAGGTTAAGGGCCAGAAGGATAAATCAAGCATCAAGCGTCAAGCATCAAGCAGACAGATAGATAGATAGATAGACAGATAGATGGATATAAAGAAAGAGAGATAGATAGATAGATAGATAGATAGATAGATAGATAGATAACATCCCATCAACAGATGAACTGATAAATAGACAGATGGATGGACTGTTTGATTGATTGTTGGATAGGCAAGTAAATGGGCCGATAAATAAAGGCAGGTTGATAAAGATAGAGACAAAGATATATTTGTTCAAATATATGTTGATTGCGTCGTCCTCTCAGACGCTACTCGTCTCTTTTCTATCTACTTCTGTAGTTGAAGTACTGTTGCAAGAATTGTCTTTTCTTCCATCTTTTGTCAACATGCTTCGGGATGATTTCAGTTTAGCAGCTGATTTGTATTCTCATACAGTCATAACAGCAGTTAAAATTAAGATAAAGATATACGCACATAGGAGTCACTGACCCCAAAATTGTTGTCAAACAAATGATATTTGCCACGTTGATGGATAAAGGCTGCTAACTGTAAGGAGTAAGTTTAAAAACAGGTACCCATATTTTCCATCTCAATCAAAGTGATACAGGCCTTTTTGCTTCTAATGTCCCACCATATATTGAATTGAATGACCTGCATCCAGATCATATTCAAAGCACACAAGCTCGTATTCAGGCTGTTAAAATAACTGAAACAACACACCTGATAACAGAATACTTAATCAGATCCTGATTCAAAGTTAAACCCCTATTTACTTGCAAAAGCGTCCACTTGAATTTTAATTGAGATCCTACCACTCTCTTGTATAAGATAAAGAAAATAAACTGTCCTTTACAATGAGTATTATGTATTGAAGTTCAGGTTTGACTTGTCACATCAAGCATTACAATTTTGTGTTTTGTGATCCTGTGAAAAGTAAGATATGCCTCGAGCAAAAGTACATGCATTCGAAAATTGTGGCAGATCTCAAGGTATTGAAAAATGGCACATTCAAGTAAGTAGTTTATTTTCATTATAGAAAAATAAGTTCTATGAAAGCGAGTCGTACACTTACTTCAACTTGTTAGTGTTGTTCAAGGATGTTCTGAACATTTTAATACCCATGCATGGAGTTAAGCTCAAAACCTTACAAGACTTAATCCTGAACATTTTAGAGCTTATTTTAATTTTATACAGATTCATGATAAGGAAGGGAAATTGAAATTAACAAATGTACCTCATTAAAGAAAAAAAATAGTTTGGTTTGATTCTGAAAATTTCTTGATCTATAGAAGCCTCAATTTTCCAATATTTTTTTGATCCAGGGTCAAATATATATTTTGTGTCATGATATTCCTTACATTTTCTCTCTTTCTTTTTTATTTTCTTTTACTCATTTTGTAAAATATGGAGAATCTTTAAACCACCATTACTGTAACTAACAGAACAAAAATGTGATCAGGGATGATTCTGTGATAGCTAGGTTTTTCGTCTCTTAAAAATTGATGAAAAATTAGCAAAACATACAAAGACAAAGACAAAACCGTAGGAAAAGGAAGACTCATTAGATCAAGATAGATAGAAAACATAAACTCCAAAGTTTCTTTCAGTTCTGCAGATTTTAATAAAATTCTTCATAATAGTTATAGTAGACATTTTACAGAAATACAGGATGATAGTTGATTAATATCTATAGCAAATAGAATACAGAAGTTTGAACTATTAACCTATAGCTATTAGAAGGAGCAGATGAAACATATAGTAAGCAATTTAGTCACAAATTTTATTAAGGGGACTTCTGAAACAATGTATCCTTTTATAATGAATGCAATATAATGTAACAATAGATTGTTGATCAAATTAAGATAAACTTAGATTTTATTAATTATTGTGCTGGCGACTCAGTGAGTTAACATTTGACTTGCCTTCATTTCATTTGTCTTCACTTCTTCCTTTAACTCGCTAAATGCTCGTTGTGGTGCAGTACCAGCTGGAAAAACACTGTTCTTTGGTAAGCTTGTTCCTTGTGGACCAAACGTAAGTTTTAACTAGTATTTCATGTGCACACTTCAATATTCCCTCGCTATCAATTACACTGCTTTCTTTCCAAGTCTTTTAGCAAGAAATATTAGTTAAAGGATGCTTGTTATAGACCAGCTTGATCTCATGACGTGGTTATATCACATTCGTTATCTTTTCTTCATTTTGGTAAGGATTGTTTTGTTGGTTAATTTGGCTAAACTTAAAATGACCAAACTTTTCTTAACACTTCATTTCATCTTCTTTTTTAAGTCTGCAGCTCTACTGTCAGGGTTGATGATGCATTCCCCCTCAAAATCAGGATGATCAGGAGCCTGGGGTTTCCTTTGGTGGAAATGCTGTTGATCTTTCATATGGAATCTATTTAACTCAGAATTTTAGGTTCAAAGAAGTTAGCATAGCAAGTACAACTTAAAAGGAAATTTAGACTGCAGAGGCTAGTTATCAGTGGTTTGAACACGGCTGTAAAGGGAGGGGCAGATAACAATTGTAGTAATAATAATGTTATTATTACTAATAATGTACAAGAACGGCAGGGTGATCAACAAAACTCCTCCCAGTGACTCTACTTACTTGTGAGGTGTCACTTGTGTTACTTGTGTTTTTCGTCATCTGTTTTTCGTCTATCTGCGAATTCAGTACGTATGCGTGTAATTCAACTTACCAGGTTTGATTAAAGGATAGTGTTTCTTATTCATCGATCACAAGATGTTGTATTATCAATCGATAATAACGACTGCTGCTACTACTACTACTGCTGCTTCTGCTGCTGCTACTGCTACTACTACTACCCTTAATGATAATAATAATAATGAAAATAGTAATGTCAAAAATCTGATCAGGTAACATGGTTGACACAAATGCTGAGTATACGAGTAAAGAAACTGAAGTATTAACCCCTGTGAGGTTGTAAAAGCATCTTTATCATTGATCCTTTTTCCTGATTCACATATATTTATCTGTCATTCATTAAAACCAATTGTTTTCCCCTCTTGTTGTTTTTTCTGTTCTTCATTTTTAACTCTCTTCAAGGAATTATTACTTTGACATGAGGTAATAATGCTATCAATTTTAAAATTGGTGCCATGCATTTTCTCAGCATCTTCTTAGCATTTTTCCGGCGCTTATATCAGAAATTTATATTTTGTTACGCCAATCCAATTTGCATATCTGATTTTCCATCCACGATTTTTTCTCAGTTTTTCACTAACTACATTTCTTTATTATAAAAGGACCAATTTAATTTCTTTTTGGTGTCTTCAGAACTTCATTACTTTTTTATTTTTAATGTCAGTTTTCTACCCTTTAATATTCTCTCCCTTAAATCAAAGAATTTTCCCTATCGAAAAAAAATGATGATGATAATAATAATGGTGATGATTACGAAAAAGGTTATAATGATAATGGTATTTCTCAAAGCTTTCATTTTTTAGTTAAAAAATAGCATAAATTACATGTTAAATCTGAAAACTACCTTTCTCTACCAGTTCTTTATACTGTATAGGATTTCTAGCTCATTTCATCTATGTTTAACTCATCTTTTAGGCAAACATATTCGTTTTCTCAGAGATACTGTACTCAAGAAACAGTGTATTTCTTTCGATGTTTGAATTGATCTTTCCTCATATGTTAATTTGTATGTATTATATGTATAATATGTATTCATATTCATTCATCCAATACATATGTATCCATATGTATTGGATCTCTTCCTTAAAGACGAAGTTAAACATATTCGTTTCTTCAGATATACTGACTCAAGAAATAGTGTATTTCTGAATCTTTTTGCCATGATATTTTTCCACGAGAAAGCAATCCTAGTATTTTGTATGGCCTACAAAAGTACCCAAAGAAAATTGCTTTGCAAGGCCCATAATGTTAGAGTTAGGAATATATAATAACCGCCTTGCTAAATTTCTGGTTTCAATTCTAAAACCTTTGAGGGTCAGTAAGATTACTGTGTACAGTTCCTTTTCATTTGTGAAGGGATTCCTAGCTTTAAATCAGATAACAAATCTGTAATGTCCCATGATGTGTCTAGCTTCTTTAAAAATAAACCATTTAATGTGACGATCACTATACTCAATTCTAGTCTATTTAAAGAGGCACACACTTGTAGGTTTGAAGTTTAGAAAATTTCTAGAGTTTGCTCTAAAGGTAATTCATTTCATTTCTAATGATCGGATGTATGACTAGATAGATGGTTCAGCAATGGGTCCCTTTTGAGTTTTACTCTTGCTAAAATATTCATATGTACTTTAGAACCAATTTCTTACTAATTGTCAGCCTAGTTCCAACCAATACTTTATCGCAGATACAAAGATGATACTTTCTGTATTTTTAAAAATCTTGATCAAGTCGAGAGTTTTTTTGAGTATTTAAGTAGCCAACATCCGAATATTGAATTCACGAAATAGAAGAAAATTATTCTTTGGCTTTTCCAGATGTTTTAGTAATCCACGATGCTAATAGTTTTGCAACTAATCTGTATTGTAAAAAAACATTTACAGGCCTATACATTAATATAGAAAACCTAATAAATATAAGGCCAATCTTGCCACAATCTTGGTTTACCGCGCATTTCATTTTCCCTCATTACAGAGGCATTTTGACGGTCAAACGTGAAAATGCCTCAATAAGACCAAATGATTTTTGCAACAAAATTGTTTCCTTAGACTTCTTATTGACAAACTTATCATGAGATTTTTAAATGCGCAATATATACTCAAATTAAGACCTAGCACTGATCCGAAACAACCATTACTTCTTTTTATACATTATTTAGGCCAATACAACCCCAAGGTTAAGACGAAACTCTGAAAATTCCTAAGAAATGCATATTTCCACGCTGATCTTTTTTTTTCAATCAGCTACTAAGGCTCCTCAGTGCGGGAAAACTTCACTCCCCTTTATTTTTCGTTGTAATGAACATTTAGGCAAAAACAAAAAGGAAATAGATAGAAAGAGCGCTGGTTCCATCATTAGGGACAATATCAATAAAATTGGTCATTCCAAGTCGTTTAAAGAATTTAGTATTTTAGAGAAAGTCAACAACAATTTTGACTTAATGATATACATAAGTCTACTAAAACTGCCGGATTGGCCAACAGTTAATCAACATAATTCTGCTATATCATTGTATCTTTTAAAATCTGGACTTAATTTATTCAATTATTTATCTCAAAGGCGTTTTCTTCTTTTGAAATCGTACGAACGATATTTATTAGGTATTTCTCCTATTAAGATCAAGCCATCGAAGGTCTGACTTGGATGGTTTGATCTTAAGTAAAATTCATTAATTGGTTTCTCCAGAATTCATTAACTTGAACTTAGTCAAGATAGCTAGACCAGAATTGTCATAGAAAATTTGAAAAGTTCATACAAAACGTAATGTAGAAATCCCATTCTGATTTTTCTACATTACGTTTTTGTTGTATATCGTTCTTGCTGGTAGATTTAGCTATGGCATTATTTTAGAAAAACATTCCGTGCTTTTCGTGTATTTATCAAGTTATGGGGTTAACAGTTCATAAAATAACAACTAACATAAATGATTAGTGTGTGTGTGTGTGTGTGTGTGTGTGTGTGTGTGTGTGCACAGAAAGGGTAATTATTAGTTACATTCCAAGGTAAAATTTAACGCGGCTACCCAAAGGATTTCGGACATTTGGGTACTTGATCTTATTGCATTCTGGTATTTCACACTCAGCCTGAAACATACTTCCCGATTTCCATCTTGATAGAAAAGTTCCGGTAATATTGACAGCAGCTACCGAACACTTTTACCGGACACGTTAACAAATCCTTTCAATATTGAATTTTTTTCAAATTTTGTAACCTCTTAGGTATGCAGCACATTTTTGTCTAAGGAATTGCTATTGTCAGGGGTTAAATGATTTTCCAGGAAACCGTACAAGGTCATATACAGTATGGCAATCCATGAACAAAATTTTCCTGTTTTGAATACTATCCCTGTAACTCTTAAAACAGCATATTTATAATAAATTTTTTGCCTGGGATGGTACTTTAGATTTAAGTATCTTACATTTTTTGATGATTTCTTGAAAAAGAATTAAAAGTTCAATGATCTCAATATGGTGTATGCCGTTTAATTTCCTTTCAATGCTACCACAGGTAGATAAGTAGAAGAGCATATTGCTGAATTTTAGAAAGCATACAAATAAGATAAACTTTACTGTTAACTTTGCCTTTCTCTTTTTTATTCATAATATCTGGTTCTAAAAAAATCATATTTATCATGACTCACGACATGATAAATATCTTATAATCAGAGAAAGTTCTTGTTTCTAGAACCATCATAAACCAACAAATTTTGAAGTGCTCGACGTACTCGACGTGCTCGATTTTAAGGATAAAACATCGTTTTTGCAACTGCTATTCTTCTCTTAATTTCATTTAAATCATCAAAATGTTTAGTGAATACTGCCCCTGGGTAGCAAAGTTCTTCCACTGCTTCAACCTTTTCTCCATTAATAATAAAAGCTTGCTTTATAAGTTACTATTTTCATTACTCATGTCTTGTTTTCTTCACATATAAGTATATCCTTGCTTCGTTACTTTTAATGTTAACTCCGTTCGTTAATTTGGATTATATTTTCATTGATTCTGCTATGAAAACGACAAATTCTGAGTACTGTGAGTTTGTTATCTGTTTCCTTTAGACCTTGACAATTTCCTTTCGAAGTCAACGAGTGCTTTTCTCATTATTCGTTCATCATTGATGTTCAATTATTTCATAGACAGNGGCTAGCAGCATTCTGCTCTGTTGGACTTTGATGGATACTGGAGGTAGTTCTCCATATAGGTGACTATTGGGGATATGCTGTTTCCATGAAATATTGAGGGCCATTCGTAGCATTCTTGTGTAACATCCGTCAAGCTGTTTTTTCAAAAAAACAAATATCTTATAATCAGAGAAAGTTCTTGTTTCTAGAACCATCTTAAACCAACAAATTTTGAAGTGCTCGACGTACTCGACGTGCTCGATTTTAAGGATAAAACATCGTTTTTGCAACTGCTATTCTTCTCTTAATTTCATTTAAATCATCAAAATGTTTAGTGAATACAGCCCCTGGGTAGCAAAGTTCTTCCACTGCTTCAACCTTTTCTCCATTAATAATAAAAGCTTGCTTTATAAGTTACTATTTTTATTACTCATGTCTTGTTTTCTTAACATATAAGTATATCCTTGCTTCGTTACTTTTAATGTTAACTCCGTTCGTTAATTTGGATTATATTTTCATTGATTCTGCTATGAAAACGACAAATTCTGAGTACTGTGAGTTTGTTATCTGTTTCCTTTAGACCTTGACAATTTCCTTTCGAAGTCAACGAGTGCTTTTCTCATTATTCGTTCATCATTGATGTTCAATTATTTCATAGACAGGATGCAGCCTTTACTGATATGTTGTTTAACTTTTAAAATGCATCTTTAAATTTAATATTTGATCTACTTTCCCTTTCCGGGGTAAAACCCCATTGTTCTTTTTATTGTTTTTTCTGGGTCAGCACTTAAGTAACAAATGAAATAAAAGGGTTTAAGCTCTGTCTCCATTAAATACCACTTTCTTTTATTTGTTTCAGAATTTCAAGCCGGTGAAAGTGGTTAACGAAAATCTTGGCATATTTGTTACAAAGGATACCTATCTGATTTTACAAGTAAGTACAAGTACTCTTTCTTTTCTGGGTATGATTCTTATCAAAATAGGACAATGAAAGCTGGAGTTAGTGGTTAGTATAATTTCTCGGTATCCCAAAGGAATACAACATATATATATATATATAATGTTAGGTAGCAATAGAGATTGTGTCCATTTGTCAGAGCGTGATACAAATTCAGACGCACTGAAGCTAGTAAAATGAGATGGGAATAAACAAACCATTTTTACTGCGACTTTGATGAGTAGACACAATAGTGACTCAGACCAAGGTGCTCCCAGTAAACCCTCAGAGAAATGAGCCTACCCTTAGTGGCTGCATCAGTGACGTGGCAAAATCAAATGGTGACAACTTGTAGATATTTTGTGATAATCAATTGTTTTTAATTTATTTGTTACAATAGGGAAGTGAAACAGAGAATTTCGTTGAATATTAAAAATATCTTCACGATTCAAGTCAATGATCTNTACTGTTACTACTATTACTACTACTACTACTATTACTATTATTACTACTATTACTACTATTACTACTATTACTACAACTACTACTACTACAACAACAACTACTACTACTACTACAACTACTACTACAACAACAACCACTATTACTACTATTGCAACTACTACTTCTATTACTACTATTACTACTACTACTATTACTACTATTACTACTTTTACTATTGCTACTACTACTACTGCAACTGCTACTACTACTACTACTACTTTTGCATTTAACTGAATTACAATATCTGTTGCCTCAGACTAGAAAAGAAGACAGAAATTATAAATGGGAAATCCATTACTGGGTTGGAAAAGAAACAACAAAAGTAAGTATTAAAAATCCCTTAGTTTTGTAAACATGGAAGTAAGTTTAGTAACATGGCATAAGTATTAGTTCACTTAGCAATAAAGACTACTATTACCACCAATACGAACAAACACCACTATCATCAATAATATCATTAAAAAAACAAAATCATTGTAATTGCTTCTGTTACGTTGTCATTTTTCTCCTCTTTATCTACCAGCAAAGGGATTGTAATTACGATAACTATTAACACTACGGCTGTCATCATTATTATCATCATTATCATCACCTTTATCATTATCTTTAACATCATTATCAAATTACAATGATAATTATTGTTACCATTATCATTATCAATATCATTATGATTATCATCAATATCATTTCATTTGTTATCAGCCACATGATAATCTTTCACTTCTTTTTCCACAACAACCAATCTTGTAAAAACAACCAATGTAAGAATTACCATCAGAGTTGTTTTTGTAATCCTGGTCACAGTTATTTCTACCCTTATTTATTTATCAAAAGTCTTACTACTATCTTCATTTATTAGTTATATATAGAAGACTTGATTTCGTTATCCTATCTAAAATTTGACTTATAACATAAAACTGTAAACAAACATAAAGGGCTGTTTATTTTCTGATAAGCAGGATAGCCACAGAGGCATGATCTGATACATCACACACTTTTTCAAATTCGTATGAAAATAATTTCTACTCTATTTACCAAGATCTCATTTAGCACAGTAGAAATCTTGAATTATGAACCAACCTGCTTGTTAGAATAATGTTTTCTCTACATTATAGCCACTAAATATTTATGGGGAGTATTAGATAAAAGCTAATGATCAAGAAGGTCAAAATAACACAGGTTAACAAAATAAAACAGATTAGTTTTTGGTTAGTTAATCAGCTGATAAACTAGAATGACTATTGAAGTGACCATCAGCATGAAAGTCTTGCAAACGTCTTAGTCAATCTTGTTTACAAATGTCTTTTCATTTACAGGAAGATCTGAAACAAGTTGTATCATGGGTAGTAGAACTCGATCAAGAGCTTGGAGGAAATTCTGTTCAATATAAACAGGTATCATTATATATTCAATGTCACGTTTTTTTAAAATGCTACCATTAACACGTGTAATGTTGTGAGTAGAGTAAACTAGGATTCTATTAAATACGTTGTTCAATTGACGTACTGATTAATTTTTAAAATGAGTGTCCTTATAGTTGATTATACTTTGAATTAATAGAACATTCCTAAAAATAGATGAAAGAAGTGCACAAAATAGAAATATTTCAAAAAAGGATTATTGCAGATGATGAACTCGAAAAAGAAAAAAACACTTTTTAGGCGACGTAACGAGAAAGTTTTTCCTACCATCAGATTAACTTTATGATTTTGTGACACACACACACACACAAATATATATATATATATATATATATATATATATATATATATGGTACTTTCGATTCGGTTAACCGTATTAGAGTGCTTGACACATAAGTGCAGAGCGTAATAAAAGAGATATAATAAGTTGGAAAGAATAAAAAAACTACACTGTCCATCTCGACAAGCCTGTTTCGTGATTTTACTCACTCGTCAGGAAATTTAAATATATATAACTTCACTGGTCATGACTAGTTAGCCATTATAACACAATCGTGTGGACAGGTCTGTACGATTTCGTCTTCGTACCACCCGTCTTAGAGTAGCAACTTAGGCAAGTAAAAATAGCTTCCCTCAACAGGGATACTGATGAAATCAGAGCCAGCAGGCTGGCTTCTAAAGGAAGACGATAGTAAACAGATTTCCTGATTGGTGGACTATGTCATTTCTGGCAATTTCTGGAATTACAATGAAAATTTCTGAAATCACCACCTAATGTCTTCAGTATGCTCCTGGGAACATAGGCTTTAAATAGGTTCCCCCTCTACTTCTCTTCCAAGGTTTAATGTTCCTTGTGTGTCTGACAATGGTCATCGAAATCATTTCTATGTTCAGTTTTAACAGCAGGAGAACTAGCCTTTTCAAAGACTAGTTCTCCTGCTGTTGGTATGCGTCTGAGTGATAGTTTAGGACACCTACCTTAGTTTCAATTTTTCTTATGACCATTTCAAGTTAAAGAATAACCTCACTACCAGGAAGACCTCTGGTTCGGAAATCTCAAGTATCTCCGTCCTAAAAGTGANACTATTATTACTACTATTACTACTATTACTACTATTACTACAACTACTACTACTACAACAACAACTACTACTACTACTACAACTACTACTACAACAACAACCACTATTACTACTATTGCAACTACTACTTCTATTACTACTATTACTACTACTACTATTACTACTATTACTACTTTTACTATTGCTACTACTACTACTGCAACTGCTACTACTACTACTACTACTACTACTACTACTACTACTACTTTTGCATTTAACTGAATTACAATATCTGTTGCCTCAGACTAGAAAAGAAGACAGAAATTATAAATGGGAAATCCATTACTGGGTTGGAAAAGAAACAACAAAAGTAAGTATTAAAAATCCCTTAGTTTTGTAAACATGGAAGTAAGTTTAGTAACATGGCATAAGTATTAGTTCACTTAGCAATAAAGACTACTATTACCACCAATACGAACAAACACCACTATCATCAATAATATCATTAAAAAAACAAAATCATTGTAATTGCTTCTGTTACGTTGTCATTTTTCTCCTCTTTATCTACCAGCAAAGGGATTGTAATTACGATAACTATTAACACTACGGCTGTCATCATTATTATCATCATTATCATCACCTTTATCATTATCTTTAACATCATTATCAAATTACAATGATAATTATTGTTACCATTATCATTATCAATATCATTATGATTATCATCAATATCATTTCATTTGTTATCAGCCACATGATAATCTTTCACTTCTTTTTCCACAACAACCAATCTTGTAAAAACAACCAATGTAAGAATTACCATCAGAGTTGTTTTTGTAATCCTGGTCACAGTTATTTCTACCCTTATTTATTTATCAAAAGTCTTACTACTATCTTCATTTATTAGTTATATATAGAACACTTGATTTCGTTATCCTATCTAAAATTTGACTTATAACATAAAACTGTAAACAAACATAAAGGGCTGTTTATTTTCTGATAAGCAGGATAGCCACAGAGGCATGATCTGATACATCACACACTTTTTCAAATTCGTATGAAAATAATTTCTACTCTATTTACCAAGATCTCATTTAGCACAGTAGAAATCTTGAATTATGAACCAACCTGCTTGTTAGAATAATGTTTTCTCTACATTATAGCCACTAAATATTTATGGGGAGTATTAGATAAAAGCTAATGATCAAGAAGGTCAAAATAACACAGGTTAACAAAATAAAACAGATTAGTTTTTGGTTAGTTAATCAGCTGATAAACTAGAATGACTATTGAAGTGGCCATCAGCATGAAAGACTTGCAAACGTCTTAGTCAATCTTGTTTACAAATGTCTTTTCATTTACAGGAAGATCTGAAACAAGTTGTATCATGGGTAGTAGAACTCGATCAAGAGCTTGGAGGAAATTCTGTTCAATATAAACAGGTATCATTATATATTCAATGTCACGTTTTTTTAAAATGCTACCATTAACACGTGTAATGTTGGGAGTAGAGTAAACTAGGATTCTATTAAATACGTTGTTCAATTGACGTACTGATTAATTTTTAAAATGAGTGTCCTTATAGTTGATTATACTTTGAATTAATAGAACATTCCTAAAAATAGATGAAAGAAGTGCACAAAATAGAAATATTTCAAAAAAGGATTATTGCAGATGATGAACTCGAAAAAGAAAAAAACACTTTTTAGGCGACGTCACGAGAAAGTTTTTCCTACCATCAGATTAACTCTATGATTTTGTGAGACACATACACACACAAATATATATATATATATATGGTACTTTCGATTCGGTTAACCGTATTAGAGTGCTCGACACATAAATTCAGAGCGTAATAAAAGAGATATAATAAGTTGGAAAGAATAAAAAAACTACACTGTCCATCTCGACAAGCCTGTTTCGTGATTTTACTCACTCGTCAGGAAATTTAAATATATATATCTTCACTGGTCATGACTAGTTAGCTATTATAACACAATCGTGTGGACAGGTCTGTACGATTTCGTCTTCGTACCACCCGTCTTAGAGTAGCAACTTAGGCAAGTAAAAATAGCTTCCCTCAACAGGGATACTGATGAAATCAGAGCCAGCAGGCTGGCTTCTAAAGGAAGACGATAGTAAACAGATTTCCTGATTGGTGGACTATGTCATTTCTGGCAATTTCTGGAATTACAATGAAAATTTCTGAAATCACCACCTAATGTCTTCAGTATGCTCCTGGGAACATAGGCTTTAAATAGGTTCCCCCTCTACTTCTCTTCCAAGGTTTAATGTTCCTTGTGTGTCTGACAATGGTCATCGAAATCATTTCTATGTTCAGTTTTAACAGCAGGAGAACTAGCCTTTTCAAAGACTAGTTCTCCTGCTGTTGGTATGCGTCTGAGTGATAGTTTAGGACACCTACCTTAGTTTCAATTTTTCTTATGACCATTTCAAGTTAAAGAATAACCTCACTACCAGGAAGACCTCTGGTTCGGAAATCTCAAGTATCTCCGTCCTAAAAGTGAATTGTTATCTGTAAGTGTAGACGTAAAGTGTAGTAATATTGGCTCTACATAAATTCATATTTTTTAAAAAATGCTCCGTTTTTGCTTTCCTTAATGTCAGAGGTTTTCGTCATAATATTTTTGTGTGAAAGCTTTCCTTCATTCCGACTCTTCTCATATTCTGGCACCTCGTAAGGAGAGTCTTAGTGATAGTCATAGTATTAATGTTTTTCGTGTTGATAAAAATCTTTCTTTGTTTCGACTAGACTTCTCAACATATCTTCATGATCATTTTTGTGCTTGACAAGATCTTAAAGCTGTCAAAGTACCAAAACGTAATTCTAGAGATAAGCCTTTTATAACCTTTAGATTGTCTCTTGTTAAGGCCACTTTTTATCGATCTCTCATGGAACCATCTCCCTCGTCTGATTCTTGCTCGGTTACTGATAATATCACAGTCCATTCTTAAGGCTGTGCAAAAGTATCACATTGCTAGCTTATACGCCTTAGCCGATGCTCATTACATGACGTAGTTGAGTCATTCTGATAGTATTGATAGACCCGAAGAAGTTACTTACAAATTGTTTTTTTTGCATATTATTTTAAACATATTATTGGATTTCCTAAAAGAATTTTTTATTCAGACTCAAAGTGCCTTTGTCAAAATGTCTTTTACTACTGTTTCTGAAAATCCTTCAATTTCAATTTTACGTTACGTTCTGGTAAATTTTCTGTTCGTACTGTTGTTACTGTAGAGGTTAAAGTAACTGTTTCAAAGTCAAAGTGAAATCAAAGAATGGGTTAATGTTTGTTATTTGAGTTTTTCTAACAAGTTGCAGTCACAAAGTCAAACCTCATTCTCTTCAAAGGTTTAATGTTCATTGTTTGTCTGCCAATCGTCATCGAAATCATTTCGATGACCATTGACCAATCATGTTCAATTTTAACATTGAACTGATGAATCTCGGGATTTCTTCAGTTGGGCCTAGCAAAAGTTGTAAAAAGGGAGAATCTGTTTCTTCTTTTCAAAGACTTGGGAGTCAAGGTTTCTGGACGACTTACAATAGTGTTTTGAAATTTGGCAAGTCGATTATTCGTTAACCTCTTGATAGTAATCTGTTTTTAATGTCATCTAAGAAAAAGACGGATCTTTATTCCAAATATTTTTCTAGTAATTCTCTTTAACTGAGACCGGCGTTTCTTTTCCAATTTTTGCTTTGGCTACAAGATCATTCATGGGCTTGATCAATTTATCGGTCCTGGTCTTTTGATTCCGGTAGTTGTCTTACAAGAGTATATTTCTCAGCTATCCTTGTTGTCCATACTTTTCAATTTTTGCCAATAATTTTGTTATATCTTGCTCAAAGGTTTTTAATGTTGTCACTTTTTCAAAAATGTTGATCATCCACCTCATTCCGGCTAATATTGACCTGTAAGTCTTCTTTCGGTCATTAGTAAGGTCAGCGCATAACTTGCCAATAGTGCACTGGTGCAATTGTTACAAATCATCGGCCTTATTGTGGATGCTCAGTACGGATTTAAAAGAACTCGCTCCACTGGTGATCTTTTGAATGTATTCATACAATGTATCTATTAGTTTCAAGGTAAGCCTGGTAAAAGGTGTGCTATAGCTTTGGACATTTCCAAGGAATTTTTTAAGATGTAGAAACTGACTTGGGTCATAATCTTCATGATTTTGGTATTTGCCGGATTTTGGCATCACCCAGGTTTTTTTTCTCCAATCCAAAAATACGTGTTATTCTGGATGTCATTACATCTGAAGGGTATTCTATTAATGCTGGCTTTTCTCAATGTTATATTTTTAAACCAGTCCAAATCTTTCCATTCTTTACATTAATGATTTTCCTGGTAACTTGTTTGGTATGCAGGTGGTTCCTTTTCATACGTCCTTCCGCATTTCATCTTGATACTTTCTGTGGAATTCCTATTTTAGGAAAATGCAAATTAGAAAAATTAAGTTTTCAAGATATATATGCATATTACTAGATGCAACACCTGTTAATAAAATATTAATTAGGACAGCAATTTTTTTTCCAGGTACAAGATCATGAATCAAAATCCTTTCTGCAGCTGTTCCAGGGGGAAATCAGGTAAAAGTTATGCCACATTGTTTAGAATATCATAATTTTTTTATGTAATTAGAGCTTTGGTGTTTTAATTTATTGATAATTTGTGAAAAAGTGCCGCGTCTACTGCTATTTTCTTTGCTCCAGCAACGCCTTCTTGATTACAAATGAAGTGGTAATATTTACTAGAGAAGCATAAAGAGCAGCAAGTGAACTTAACCACTGTAAGGTAGCATAATATATATTTTAAGAGAAAAGATAAATAATGGAACGTACTCAAGATGAAAGTAAATATAAAACATTTTGAGTTATTGTGATAACCAGGTGAGACAACAAGATCGTGATGATACGAAGACAACATATTCAAGAAAGTTTAAAAAGTTAAATCATGAAAATACATAAATTGAGGACGATGTTTTTATCATTATTGTTATCATTATTATTATTGTTGCTATTATTATAATCATTATTATCATTATTATTATTATCATTATTATTATTATCATTATTGTTATTGTTATTCTTATTAGAAATAAAAGAAAAACTTCTTTTGCTCTTAATCACAGTGTTGTTTATAAGCAGCTCAAAGCAACTGTAGTGCAAAGAAGGATATGTACAAGTCCAACAAACTATCGTGCCAACCTTTACTGATTGAAGCTTTTTTGTCTGGACTTCAGCTAACAAACGGTTTTGGTAATAACCAATTAAACGAAGATCAGAATTTGCTTTGGTAAAGAAAAGAACAATTCAGTCCTGCTTTAGTTAATTATTTTGCCTGGCAGCGAAACATGAACTACTGCACCAATCTTTGCTTCACGTATTTTGAAAAGAAAAAGATACTTGTAAACTCTTTAGAAAAACACTACTGAACCTAATCAAAGAGAACAACCTAAGATCATACACATCAAGGGTACGAAGGAATACCAGGAATTCACAGAAGATTACACAAGGGTTACACGAGTGGAAACAGAGGTAGACACAGAGTGCCGTGAAAACAAAGATTCAAATGTGCTCCAATGGGAAGGTGAAAGCTGCTGTCGATTGCAAGAGATGAAGAAAGGTTGTCTCATCCAGCTCCTCTCAAGATTGTGTTCTGTTTTCTTTCACTACACATACAATTGTGTTACTATGGCTAAAAATATATAAAAAGTCTGTTTTTATGTATATGACAAGGTTAACAAACGTTTGGTTTTGCATGGAAATCTTCCAATCCAATATTAATACTCAAAGAGATAAACATGGTCAATCTGAAAGGCTTAATGAAATTCTTGTAATCATGCTTATTCTAATTATGTTTTAGATAAAGAGATATTAATTAAAATATCCAGTTTTCAAACTTCTCTCAAACAAGTTATTAAAACATGCATTGATTGATTCAAATTACCCAAGACAGGCGAATTCTAATTGAGTTTTGAAATGAAATAACACTAAAACCTATCAAAAGTCCACGTCTTGAAATATCCTCCCAATGTCTGCAAAACATTTAATAAATCCTAAAAGTCTAAGCCTTATTATTTACAAAAGTTCTTAACATTGATCGATAGAATGAAATGGATTTTTAACCAGTGCTTTAGAGAAAACGGTTGTGTTACTTCTGTTAATCTAAATAGGAGTGCAGAAGTATTTGGTAAAGTATAAACCAACTTTCAACTTTCAGCTTAACCCCTTCCGGTTTACAGTAAAGGAATTGCAACTTTGAAATTAAATAATAAAAAATGGCTGATACATATTCCTGTGGTTAAAAAGAGCAAAAGGTTTTTTTTAATCAATCTTCACAGATTTCATATTGTAGGTAAATATAATTTAGTCTTTAGTTGATTTAGGTAGACAACCCAAAAGGTGCTGAAGTATTTGCAGTTTTCTCTTTCCTCATATTTTTTGAAAATGTCTAAACCTGATAGACAAAATAGTCGGAGAAGAGAAAATGGAACTGGAGTATATTTCATCCTTGCTTTAAAGATAATGTGTTATAACTTTCTTCTTAAATAAAATGGGGCCAGCAATAGCTGGTAATTTTCATCCCTTGAAATTCCAAACTCATGTCATGTAACATGAAGGAGAGTTAGAGGTGATAGAATTGAGAATGCTGAGGTGGGCACTTGGAGTCACACGCCTGGAAAAAATCAGAAACGAATACATCAGAGGTACTTCTTCTTCTTCTTCTGAGTTCCTTATCCTTTCAGGACGTTGGAGATCATGGTCTTCCATCTATTTCTCTCTTTTGTCAGTGCTAAAATTTCACAGTCACTCCTCTTGAACTGGAGATCCTTGTTCAAGCTGGTAATGAATTTCAGTCTCTGTCTTCCTCTACTTTTCTTTCCTTCAATCTTCCCTGTTAACACCAAGTTTTCCATTCCTTCACATCTCATTGCATGACCCAGAAACTGCAGTTGTCTTTTTCTAATTACCTTCATCAACTTTCTTTTTCATTCCTGCTCTCTCTAATACCACTTCATTGCTCACTTTGTCAGTCCAAGAAATTCTAAGAATTCTTCTCAGGAACCACATTTCCACTGCTTCTATTCGTTTCTTCATGCTTTCATTGATGGTCCAAGCATCACACCCATAAAGCAAAACAGACCACACATAACATTCTAGGACTCGAATCTTAGTTTTTACTTGCAGCTGCCTGTTCTTGAAAACTAAACTCATTTTACTAAAAGCATCCTTCGCCAAAGTGATTCGTTTCTTTATTTCATTCACACATCTTCCATCTGATGTTATCAAACTACCAAGATAAGTAAACTTTTTAACATTCTTTACAAATTCTCCATTGATACTTAAAGTACACTTTGGGAAAACACTTTTCTTTGATATCACCATACATTCTGTTTTCTTGATGTTAATCTGGAGTCCTTTCTTTTCACTTTCTAACACTACTTTATTTAAGATGTTCTGCAAATCCACTTCACTTTCAGCTATCAATACAGTGTCATCAGCATATCTTAAGTTATTTATGTTTACACCTCCGATTTTCACTCCAGGCATGTTCTTGATACCTCTTAAGATGATTTCACTATACAGATTGAACAGATCCGGTGATAGAACACATCCTTGTCTTACTCCTCGTTTGATTGAAGACCACTTGCTCATTTCTCCATCAATCCTGATAGCTGCCATCTGTTCCCAGTATAAGTTCTGAATTAATTGCAAATCTTTTCCATCAATTTCTAAGTCCTTCAACATTTTAAACAATTCATGGTGCCTCACTTTATCAAATGCTTTGCTGTAATCAATAAAGCACAAATACAAATCCTTCTGGACTTCCACTGCTCTTTCAGCCATCATTCTTATGATAAAAATAGCATTTCTGGTACCTTTTCCCTCTATATATGCATTTTGCTCTTGTGAGATCTCGTGCCTTATTTTGATCTTCATTCTGTTCAACAGAATTTTCAGGATCAGTTTCATCATGTGGCTCATTAGGCTGATGGTCCGGTGTAGTTCGCATTCAGTTGCACCAGGTCGTTTTGGCAAAGCTATAAACACTGATTTGCTGAGGTCAGCTGGAATGTACCCTGTGTTGTATATTTTGTTTGCAATATCAGTTATTTTTTCTACTCCAAACTCGTCTAGCTCTTTCACCAATTCTATGACAATGTTGTCAGGTCCTGCTGCTCTTCCTTTCCTCATTTTTTGAATAGCAAACTGAACTTCTGCTTTCATTATAGTTGGGCCTTCCTTTTCTTTTCTTATCACTGTCTTCTCTCCTCTTTCATCTTCAAATAATTCCTCTATATATTCTGTCCACCTGCCAAGGATCTTTTCTTTTTCCAGAATAATACTGCCATCTTTGGCTCTTATGCATCCACTAGAACTACAGTTTTTCTTTCCAGTTATCTCCTTAATTTCGTGATATATGTTCCTTGCATCTTTATTTTTCAGTTCTTCAATTTTCTTACACTTGCTATTGAGCCAGTTTTCCTTTTCCTCATTACATTTCTTTCTGATGTTGTTATTCAGTTCTTTGTACTTATCAATTTTCTGCTTTGCAGCCCTTCTCTTATCCATCAATTCGAGTATTTCATCAGTCATCCACTTTTGTTTTGCCCTTTTCTTGATTTTAGGAATGACACTTTCAGCTCCTTGTACTATGGCATCCCGAAAAATAGTCCATTCATCGAGTGTTTCACCTTCATCTTTCAAAGCGTTGTAACGATTTTGAACCTCCACTTTAAACTGCTGTTTTAATACCCTATTCCTACTTAAAAGGGATACCTCTAACTTTGGTGTTATTTTGGATTTTTTCAGTTTCCTCAACTTAATCTTCAGGTGGCACATTAACAACGCATGATCGCTGCCACAATCTGCTCCTGGGTAACATTTCACCTGCTGAACTGCATTTCTGAACCTCTGGTTGATTGTTATGTAATCAATTTGATTTCTTGCTCTGTCTCCTGGACTTATCCATGTATACAGTCGTCTTCGATGGTGTTGAAACCAAGTGTTCATAATGACCTGACTATTTTCCTGACACCATTGGATCCACCTTTCACCTCTTTCATTTCTTTCACCAAGCCCATGTGGTCCAACTGTATTTCTTTCTCTTCCTTTTCCCACTTTGGCATTCAAGTCACCCATAATCAACACTATCTCCTGTGACTTACACTGCTTTTTTGCTTTTTCTATTTCCTCATAAAAAGTCTCAACCTCCTCATCTGTATGCTCTGATGTTGGAGCATATACCTGAATGATAGATAAATTAAAAGGCTGCCCCTTTAGCTTGACTAACAATACTCTTTCAGAAATAGCCCAGAATCCGATCACACTCTTTGCCCTGTCTTTGTCCAGCACTATTCCAACACCATGCTGATGTTTTTCTCCACATGAGTAGATTACAGTTGTCTCATCACTAACCATTTTTCCTGCTCCTGACCATCTCATTTCACTTATTCCCAAAATGTTTACTTTCAGTCGATCCATTTCTTGCTTTACATTTTGTAGCTTTCCTTTTTCATACAATGTTCTCACATTCCATGTTCCTATTTTTAGATGTCGTTTTTTGCAAACAGTAGTTTGATTACGGTCTGGGGTCACCTGTTGCATATGACCATCCCTACCGGACGAGGTGTCTCCACTGGATATAGAGGGGACCCCATTCACGTCGTTAGATTTTCTTTCATAAACAGATTTGACCATGATTTTACTAGGCATGATACAGCAGTGGTTTGCCTTTGCCTTCTGCCGGGTGTGTTTCTTGAGAACACCAGCTCTAGCTAGCTGCCGTTGACCCGTACAGGGTTCTTCCGCCTTCTCTGGTTGCTAGCCACCATCAGCCTTTGGTCAGCCAAGACCACCCACAAGGCAGTGGGAGCAAAAAGCTATCTCTCTCTGGTCAGTATTTATTGTCACCAGTCACAAGGAACAGTGCTCTTGGGACAACGTAACCCAGTGAGGGAGGCATTTGGGTGCTACACCTTGCCCAAGGGTGACCCAACACAACAGCAGTTAAGAGGTAGTGACATTCTCCTCAAAACCCCGGAACTCCCGAACTAGGGTCCTGCTGCCGGGTGCAGTTTAACGTAATACCCAGGACATATCAGAGGTACAGCTAGGAGATTGAGCGAGAAACAAAGGGAGGCAAGACTCAGATGGTATGGGCTATATTGGGAGGAGAATGATGGACATGAATCTCCCAGGTAGGAGTAAGAGAAGAAGACCAAGGAGATGCTATACGGATGTAATAAAAGAGGCATAAGGGGGATGGGAGTGAGAAGGGAAGATTCTGTTTACCGCATCAAGTGGAAGCGTATGATCCGCTGTGGCGACCCCTAACGGGGAGCAGCCGAAAGATAAAGAAGAAGATGTCATACAGTAGAAAGGACAATACCTACCTACCTTCTTGCTGTTTACCTCGATTGTGGGCCTGAGGTACAACACCCTGAGATGGTAGAAAGATTTAAAATTTTATTTGCAATTGCTGGATATTACTTTCTTATCTGAATGTTTATGAGATCCTGACATAAAATCGATTGGTAACTCGGCTTTTCATACCGACCTCTGCTACATTCATAAAAGGTTAATCATTTAAGCCTTGTATTTATTTAATTTTGCCTACAAAATTAGTAAAATAATCCTCAATACCATGCTTTTCCTGGGTATGGTCTATTGTTTTTCACAATTGATAGGTAAATTTTGTAAAATGGTCGATATTTCTGGACAAATTACTTTACAGAACTGAGGACTCTGGCCCATGACTGTAATACTGTCACCATCTAAAGTCTACTGCCTAAATTAATTGCCATATTTAAACTTATTATCATCATTTTCTCAATTTCTAGGTACCTCCTGAACCACAGCTTTGTTGAAAAAAACATGTCAAAGAAAATCCACAAGATTCCAATGCTGTATCAGATTAGTGGATCAAGAATACCTCGATTAAAACAGGTAAGTTGGGATATTTTTTTTAATTAGACTGTTCTCAATAATTAAAGATCCAAAATTACTTTTACTTTTCAAGAAGTGTCTCTTTTCAACAATTTATCAAGTGATAAACGAAAACAAAAATACTACATCAATTTTTAATTTACAATTTTTTTAAAAAATTGTTATTAAGTTCCGAACAGTTTTTTTCTTGTCCTTAGTGATAATAGTAAGATGTTTACTGAAAAAGGTTATTTTGTATGAATATGGTAGACTGTTATGATTATTTATCAGTATTATTATTATTATTATTATTATTATTAATTTTATTAAATTAAGTATTGATAGTGCTTTTTATTAAAGTATATCGTGTTTTCCGCTGGCATTACAAAGGATGCTAGTAGATGCGAGTTTTTCCCTTTAAATGAAAACAAAATTGCCTGAAAATACAATAGTAAAATTACTATCAAGGAATTCCATAGGACAGAGAAGAACACGTGATTAAAAGTTAATATTTGATTGGAGGTTTGATGGTGTTTGCTTTCCGTTTTAGAATCCTTTATCATAGTTCTTTGGGGTGGACAGTGCCTTTTAAAGGACTTGTTTCAAGTAGTGAAAAAATTCTTAGCCGGATGCTACTGATAACTCTCGAGTCTGCTATCTCCAAGGAGACACTGTCACCACTGACGCAGTGTATGTCAGACCAAACTCTATCCTGATAACCTTACTACTTCTCCGATTAACTTGATCATCTTAATATCCTGAATTGTGCTGTTAAAAACTCTACTCTCCCAACAGAAATCTGTAGAAAAAGCTAGTTCTTGGAAAAAAGAAACGAGGAGTATATNCTATTGTTTTTCACAATTGATAGGTAAATTTTGTAAAATGGTCGATATTTCTGGACAAATTACTTTACAGAACTGAGGACTCTGGCCCATGACTGTAATACTGTCACCATCTAAAGTCTACTGCCTAAATTAATTGCCATATTTAAACTTATTATCATCATTTTCTCAATTTCTAGGTACCTCCTGAACCACAGCTTTGTTGAAAAAAACATGTCAAAGAAAATCCACAAGATTCCAATGCTGTATCAGATTAGTGGATCAAGAATACCTCGATTAAAACAGGTAAGTTGGGATATTTTTTTTAATTAGACTGTTCTCAATAATTAAAGATCCAAAATTACTTTTACTTTTCAAGAAGTGTCTCTTTTCAACAATTTATCAAGTGATAAACGAAAACAAAAATACTACATCAATTTTTAATTTACAATTTTTTTTAAAAATTGTTATTAAGTTCCGAACAGTTTTTTTCTTGTCCTTAGTGATAATAGTAAGATGATTACTGAAAAAGGTTATTTTGTATGAATATGGTAGACTGTTATGATTATTTATCAGTATTATTATTATTATTATTATTATTATTATTATTATTATTATTATTATTATTATTATTACAGAGGATGCTAGTAGATGAGAGTTTTTTCCTTTAAATGAAAACAAAATTGCCTGAAAATACAATAGTAAAATTACTATCAAGGAATTCCATAGGACAGAGAAGAACACGTGATTAAAAGTTAATATTTGATTGGAGGTTTGATGGTGTTTGCTTTCCGTTTTAGAATCCTTTATCATAGTTCTTTGGGGTGGACAGTGCCTTTTAAAGGACTTGTTTCAAGTAGTGAAAAAATTCTTAGCCGGATGCTACTGATAACTCTCGAGTCTGCTATCTCCAAGGAGACACTGTCACCACTGACGCAGTGTATGTCAGACCAAACTCTATCCTGATAACCTTACTACTTCTCCGATTAACTTGATCCTCTTAATATCCTGAATTGTGCTGTTAAAAACTCTACTCTCCCAACAGAAATCTGTAGAAAAAGCTAGTTCTTGGAAAAAAGAAACGAGGAGTATATATATATATATATATATATATAGATATAATAGGGTCTCAGATTCGGTTATCTGTTGTACAGTGCTCAATACATAAATGCAGATTGCTATTGCTACGTTAATATTGTTTATTATTATATATATGTATATATATGTGTATGTATATGTATATATATATGTATATATATATTTTTTTTCAAATTAAAGATTTTACACTGAGTAGCTGTTAATTATTAGAAACTTTCTATCCTATAGAAGGTTATAAATCTTTAAAACATATACATGTAAATATATAGATATATATGTACATATTTATTATGAAAAAATTAATTTTCTGTTTTGTTTATTATGCTTTCGGAAAGGTAGGGTAGAGGAAAGTGCACTCTTCTTCCTTGAGTAATTGAACGATTTGAAAACAATTGTGTTTGATCAGGGAAGTTTTTACTGAGCTCTTTAATGGGGCTATCTTTTTTATTTCAACCTACTGATGGTACTTACACTTCAAAATATATATCTTGATATCGCTAAAATACTAAACTCTGTTTTTCCACTTGTTTCTTTTGAAAAACTAACAAAAGGACCATTACTAAGTTGAGCAATAAAGTGATAGTGGGAACCCTGAGCGACTACTATCCGATTCAAATGGGAGAGAATGCAATCGAGATAAGAGCTCTTTTTTCTGATAGAGTCTTATCTAAAGAGCACTTTACAGTGTGCCATTTAGCTGATAAGCAAATTCAATAGTAATTAATAATATTCAAAGACCTAAATCATTTTTGTATGGAAACGATCGTGATGATGTGTTTCCAGGGTCTCCTCCTGGAAAGCTCAATTCAGTGTTGCATTCAAATTCCTAAATTTCGACACCTTTGGAAATATGAAAAGAATTCCTTCAAGATAAAGATGCATCTTTTGATTCGATGAAATTGTCAAGTCAAGGTCCAAATGATATGTGGTTTCAGCGTCTATTTGAAGAAAAACATTTTCAGTCTATTTGTCTATTTTTGAATGAAATAGCCTTGAGATTATATTTGAAATAGCTGAGGGTTGCAAACGATTAAGCTGATTTCTGGGCATGGTACAGTAGACTGGCGTGTTAATCTATAGTAGATTTAACTATTAACATAATTTTTCAAATTCTACTAGGTGCAATTGCACATTGCAGGGTCAAGTGAGGCATACATCTTTCGTTCCTGTCGGGGAATACAGTAAAATGATGTTTATCTATAAAGTGAATTAGCAATAAAAGCCTAAACCGTCTCCATCAATATTCTATTATTTTCACTATTTCCTTGCCGTCACTGTACAGTCATGAACAAAAGTTTAAGACCAGGCTCAAAATTTAACGAAAATGACAATATCGCATTTAGACAGGACAGTTACTTTTATTTCTCATAAAATCTTCATGTAGCACGAAACATATGTCACTTTATGCAATTCTGGTGTCCATGATCATTCAATTGTCCAAAATTCAATATTTCGTATGTCCTCTCTTGTTTCTGATTACACCCTCCACGCGCCTTGGCATTTTCTATTCAACTTTGGCAATACTTCTCCTCCTCAGGTACCGTGTCCTTCCAGGACGTTGGTGGCCACGCTTTTATACTGAACTCGGTCTTTTGCTTTTTCTAACAGCTTCTTTGTTCTGATGCCTGTCCATGATGATACTTTTGAGGAACATCTTCCGTTCTCTTCCTTTTCTTCTTTCTCCATTTATTTTGCCAGTGAGTGCTAAGTGTTCTAAGCCTTCTTTCCTCCACACATTGCCAAGGAATGAAAGTTGCCTTTTCCTAATCGTGTTTTTTCTCACAAAAAATGATTCCAACTAACTTTGGCAATACTCTTTCGAGATTTCTCTAATCCAGTCTTCTTTTATCACTCTAGCCAATACTGGAGCACTTGACGATTGTTGTTCCGACACTTTATCCTTCAATACCGTCTGCAAGTTTTCAATTGGGTTGAGGTTACGGCTATTTCCCTGTCACTAAAGCACTTTGACTAAGTTTGCAGCCTGGAGCGAGGTGTTGACAGCAACCAAGAAACCATTCAAAGAAACAACTAAAATTAAAACAGTTCACATGATGTAATCAGGACAACTGGCTGATGCAATACCGTCTATTTTCAGTGATTGATTGCAAACTTTTGTTCATGGTTGTAATGATTAGCATCATTTTTACATCATTTTTATGCCATGCAGCTAGAAACATTCATCAGGAATTTCTACTTGAATTCCCATAGGAAGGGGTAAATACAAAGACGAAGTGATAAAGTCACTCACATTGTTCCTTCTTATCAATGAAGTAAGTCAACGAAGGCTTTTTAAGGCTGATCTTTTCACCCCTAACTATGTGACCAATTCAGCAGCTGATATTATATGTTGTTGAGTAGCCTGGGCGAATTTAACAACCTCCATCCTTATAATTAATTAAACTAGTCCAGACAAATTTTTGAAAGAAAACCAACGGCCAGTTGCATGTTTTTGTACTACGTTATCTCTTAAACGATATCTCAATCATCCTTGTAATCATAATTAGGAAGCAATGATATATGAATATATATATATATATATATATATATATATATATGGTACATTCGATTCGGATTCGAATCTACATTTCCTGATGAGTGAGTAAAATACAGAAACAGGCTTGTCGAAATGGATAGTGTAGTTTTTTGATTCTTTCAAATTTATTATATCTCTTTTATATATATATATATATATATATATATANTCCAGTTAAAAATTGATAAAAAAATAATGTTCGTTAATAATTTGTAAGGATGAAGGTAAAGACAGTTGGTGATTAGGAATTTATCTTACACTCCTGTTTCTTAGAAAACTACACATTTTTTTACTTGATTGAATTAACTTATTACTTCCTATCCACTTTGAGCCTATTTTCTGACATGGAGCGGTGTGATGATGAAAATTAAAACTGAAGGATCTTTTTTAATTAGACATAATGTCAACAAATAACGCAAACGGTCTCCTTTTAATTATTTATTTAAATTGAGAGTTGATGACTTCTGTGGTGGTTGCAGAATGCCAAATGTATTTAATGAAAGAAATACCGAAAAAGTTTCGGTCAAATGCCCAGTGTAGCACCAAATGCTGACCACTGTCGCATGATTAATAGCTTCCTGTTCGTCACATTTAGTCGGCTTTTAACATTCTTCAAATGAACAAGTTCATTGGGTCCTATCATTTCCCAAATAACTACCATTTTCTAAATCGTTTGCTCACACCCTATTCTAGAATGCCATATTTAGTCAGTGTTTCCTCAAAAGAATTCAACTTCTATTCACATAAATTCTACTTGCCCACAAATGGAATTTATTTTGAAAGGATTCACTACTTACAATACTTGTAAAGTCATAAGACAACTACATGGTAAGAACAACACGAGAACAATAACTAAGAAATGGTAAAGAATAGATAACAGTGAGCCTTAACCTTGAAGGACTGGAAATCGTACTGAAGAGGAAAACAAGATCGTAAAAAAAATTCCTGAGTCAGGAGGCGTGGTAGGAAAAGCTGTCATTGTGTAAAGCTCCGCGAAAATTTAGGATTTTCGTTGCGACATGATTGGAGCTGAATCCAAGCCTTGCAGATCGCTTAAAAGCCTTCAAAGATAATAGAAAAGCAAACTTGACAAAACCAATAGAAATACATTTAGAACAGGCACGGCCCTTTTAGCTTGTCTGAATTTCAGCACAAAAAAACAAACTTGTAAACACAAAAGCAATTAATACAGGGACCGGAGACCCTGAGTTAGTCCCTGCTTTAAGCACATTGAAAGCTTACATGGCTTATTCCATCGTAATAGTTTATATTCTTGAACTAGATTAAGTATTTACTCTAAATATTGGATTCACCATTAGGTTCACTAAAGAAAGAGAAAAAAAGCAAAACACTGCTCAGAGATCTTTAGCCATTTTGGTTCTTTAGGCTTTATGTGTAAGCTGGCATGCTTTTTACAACCATCCATTTGTACTTTCTAGTCTTTTGTTACCTTAATTCTTTGTTTAATAACCCTAAGTACTCACATGCACCTGGCTTCAAATGTGGATGCTTCCTATTGCTCAATCTTCTTGGAGAGTTTCAAAACGTCCTGACATTTCACCACCACTCGAAAAAAAGCTATAACACATTTGCATATTAAGGGGGTCTCAGACACTTTGCTTTGAGGGTTTTCTTGGCACCACATAGCCATCGTCGTCTCCCTCAACTGCTTCGTCATCAACGTCCACAATTTCTTCATCCTTTACCATCGCGAGTGATTGCTTTGTCATCTATTAAGCCATCTGCGGTCAGAGTTGTCAAAATCAGCAAAACTCGTGGGTTAAGTCGTTGTAATTTGACGTGTCCATAGTTTGTAACTCCTCAAGGTTACTAAGTAATTCCAGGAAAGTGTCATCAACATCACCTTGAGCTAATAGCTTTTCATCTTCAGAGATTCCTGCCTCGTGGAAACAATTTTTCACTCTAGATTTGGCAGACTTCACACGATAAGGCAAACAATATCAATTTATCTAGCATGGTGGGCCTTGGTATTTTTATGTTGTTTCCGGTAGGTTTGAGTAAACATTGAGGCATTTGTAATTGATATATTGCCTCAATAGGTTTAATCACTTCTTGGGCTATGGGATCCGTCTTTATTGTTGTATTTGGTGTTAAAAAGCATATCTTGGTTGTTTTCAACGCCATAATATCTGGACAATCAGAACAGTTCTCAATTATTGGTAATGTAATTGGGGGTAATTTATCCTCCAGTGTGTGTGCATTGGCTTAAGCCGTTAATCGCACCCTACTCAGCTTTCCACTTGCACATTGCTTATTTTCAACTGAGTAGTGACCCTAAATTATTTACTTTTTCAAAATTCAGAATTCGATTTATTAAGAAAAATTACAAACATCTTTGGAATAATTCCATAAAAGATTAACTAAGATTAACATTTGACTATACCATCAAACTATCAAAATTATCAAATTATTAATTAGCTCTTAACAAGAGAATGTCACTTAGAGTAATCAATGTGTCAAAGTCACTGAAATGTCAGTAACTGATTTGTTTATAGGCTGTAATTTTCTATTGAATACAGAGAAATATGTTCCTTTGTACGAAATAAGTTTCAGTTGTCGGGGGTTTCACTTAACGAAAGAAATTCAGAGGTCTTTCATGGTGAAATCCAAGGAAGTTACGGAAGTGGTTGCAATTATCGAGCGAAACTGTAGGATTGACATGACATAATATAAATTAACATTCTTCGTTTTTCAAAAAACTCTAATTTTATGAAAAGGAAGCCACTAATTTGAACAGACCACTTTTTCCTCCGAACATCGTTTAATACGAAGGTATGAAATTCTTTTGGTAATTAGACGTTCTCTAATTCAAACATTGCTGCCGGTTCAAAAGAGTCTCTTGTCCACTCACCCAATTTGTTAAGACCTCTTTTGTTCCTTTCAGGCAAGTTGATGTTTTTGAACTGAGCATCCCTGTGTAAGCGCCAGAAAATTCAAACCTACCGACGTTTACGAACATTTGTAGAATTCTGATTGCATCTGATATTTTGCAGTGAGTACCCAATAGTATACACAATAAGCCAACAATGAAATACCTTTCGAAAGTCATACCATTTTCCACTGGGTAATGGTATGTAAACTACATTATACACAAAAAGTAAATAATGAAATCTCGAATTTGTTCACAGTGTACAGCTTTCTTCCTTTGCTTGGGATAAATTATATATGTTTAAAACATTATTTTTTGTTCAAGATTTTTATATATTTGCCAAACAAACAGATATATTTGTTATAGATTTGAATTAATTAGAACCAATGTCCCAAACTGAGTTAGATATGGAACTCAAAGCTAATGAAAAAGTTGTGAAAGCTAGATTATCGATTGCAAGAATAGCATCATTTATGTCTTACAGGTCAGAGACACAGATATCAAACAAGCTCTGAAAAAACAATTGAATGTTTGCTACACATCAATGCTCAGAAAAGTAGCTAAGCTAATATATCTAGTAAAAATCACATGATGAATACTGACTTGTACGTAGATTTGCTAAGGTTACATCCACAAAAAGACAAGGAAGGATACAAGTTGTCAGGCATTGCACTCGAAAATTTGTCTACACAAGAATTTTGTAACTGCCAGCTGGTGGCAAAAGCAGGAAAGTAAAAGGAAAACAATTCCTCGTATGGGTTTCCGGATGCTACAGAATTATGGTTTATTCTTCACGGAATCTCGCCAAAAGAGTGGAAAATAGGGAAAATGGTAACTACACCTGAATTTTACGTACTTTTTTCAAAATCCAGCGGAAAGATCACTCAACAAAGAAATAACTGTATAAACAAACCCAGTGTCTGCGATCTGTACTTAGGGATAAAGTACACAATTTGCGGGACAATACTGGAGCAGTTAGAAAAAGGTTGTAAGCTATCCTCTATTATGGAGCTTCTAACATTGGAAAAGACATGCAGGCCGACCATCAGAGGCCTACCTGGTCCAACTACGGAAGGATACTGGCTGCCAACAAGAAGATTTGACAGCCGTAATGGAAGATCGTAAAGAATGTAGAAGAAGTGGCATACATATGCGTAGAATCCTGATAAGGTACTTTACTGGACTAAAAAGATTACAGAAGCTACAGGGCTGTCATAAAATATCACAAAGATTACCAAAAAACAGATGCAACTTGTGAGGTGTCCAGATGGTCGACCTAGTTAAGTGTCCAAGTTTTGTTTAAACTCAGGAATTCACACACTCGTGAATATTACATCAATAAACAGACATTATAATAATTCTGTTTAGTCCTCTTGCTATTTGCATTTTAGCGTACAATTACATTGCAAATCACATATAACTGAAGATTAGGTGGGATCTCCTTACGATTCATTTTTATGGATTTGATGACTTTTTGTTTAGTTTACTACATAATAGACTATTTTTAGCTTACAGATTATTTATTTCTAGGAAGTGTTTGTAGGCTAATAACATATTTTAAGGATCCCGTAAATTTGTTAGTTTTTTTGTAGTGGTTTTCAAACTCACGGTTTGGCTTAACCACATGACAACAGCCGGAGTGCTATACCTTGCAGACAGCTGTATCGTATATATTTACCTGCGTAAACAGTATAATTCTTAATAATCTTGTAAATTCAGAATTTTTTTTTGTGGACTCCGAGGAAGCCATAGAATTTCATCATGTCATGAGTCGTAAGCTTTTTTCGAGCCACGTTTCGAGAGATACTTCTCCCATCGTCAGGCTGGCGATGGGAGAAGTATCTCTCGAAACGTAGCACGGGGGAGAAGCTTACGACTCACGACATGATAAACTTTTTACAGTATAATTCTTTATTGTGTGGTTTCAGGTAAAATTGAATTGTACATCTTTGTGCAAAAATGGGGTCTTCATTCTGGTTGGTGACTTTGTAATTTACATATGGATTGGACAAAAGAGTAGAGAGGGAGAGAAAGCAAAAGTAAGTTGCTATAATATACTGATTTTCCGTATAATTGCGTAATTATCTCACTTCATGATTAGTTTTTTTCAGGATTTGAAGCCAACATGTATTTAAAAGTTGATTTAATTAAATAAGTTCAGTATTTTCAGAACTTTCGTAATACATTATTTTCTGTTGTCATGGAAATTTACAACATGCCACTTATTTTATACTTGAAACGTTTACCTACAATTTATGCCACAAAATCCATTCTTAACTTAACATTTTTCATGAAGGCTTAAAGCCAGGAAAAAATATTTCTCTTGTTTGTCGACTGCTAATATTTTATGTAAGTTTCAGATAAGATAAAATATGGTTACTTCACCACATTGTTGATTAATGACGATAAGTGTTTGGTTACTTTAAACAAAGTGGACAAAAGTGAAAATACGAATAAAATGAATTAATCAGTTGTTCTCTTGCTTTGCACAAGTATTTTGGGACTTTCCCTGCCTTCTACAACTAAACATCGTTCTGAACTCCATACGGACTCTGGTAATTTCTCTCGCTAAACCTCAGTTATCTAACATATTACTTACTTACTTACTTACTTTGAGCCCAATGTAATTTAAATCGGTAATCAGTTTTCTTCTAATATGATACTTTTTATGTAGGAGTAATCTTGTCTCAGTGTTTGAAACCGATTACTTTTTTGAACTGTATAAATGCTACAGTAAAATGAAATATATATATGAAGCTTACTTACCTGACATGATCATATGGGACAAATCTACGAAAGTTTGCTCTAATGTCGAATTCAGCTGCTCAACTGACATCAATATCGGAAACAAGATCGACGAAAAGATGAACAACTACGCACCACTACTGAGAGACATGCAGATAATGTACCCCGACTATCGGTTTAAAATGATACCAATCATCATCGGGGCACTTGGATATGTTCCAACATGTCTGCAAAAAGTAATGGAAGAACTTGGTTTCGAGAAGAAAGAAACGGCGAAACATATAAATAAAATGCAAAATATAGTTACGAGTGGAACTGTTAAGATTTGCAAAACCTTCCTTAAGTTCTAATTAAAATATTTGTTGTATCTTGAAGTCAGATATAACCTGAAATGCATCCTGCTGTAGGCCAGTTAGTATTTACTCGTAATTCGTGAATCGTGAATTTGTAACTTGTAACTCTCAAAGCATAGGAAGTCTTTGAGCCCAATGTAGTTTGAATCGGTAATCAGTTTTCTTCTAATATGATACTTTTTATGTAGGAGTAATCTTGTCTCAGTGTTCGAAACCGATTACTTTTTTGAATTGTATAAATGCTACAGTAAAATGAAATATATATATGAAGCTTACTTACTTACTTACTCCTTTCTGAGTGTCTGGTGCTTGAAGCAACAACTAGAGGTTTCCTATCGACGGTTCTTTGTCATGTGTCCTTGGTACGCTCGCCTTTCCGCCGCCCTTATGGGTTCCATCGCTGGGTTGTTAGGGACAATGCGTCAGACGAGATGTGGTAAATGTGGCTAAGCCACCTCCCGCATTGTATCAGCAGTCTCTTAAATTACCATCATACCAGCTCTGTCATTCAGGCCTTTATTGGAGACGGTGTGTGGTCAGGAGACTCTAACACCCGTTTTAAGCAGTTGTTCTGGAAGATTTCTAGCTTTTTTTTAATAGCTGCTGACTTTTCCAGCGTTATGAACAGTACAGAAGGACATTGACGAGGCTACTCCTATGGATCTTGATCTTGGTATGGATTCTCAGACAAGTGGATTTCAAGACTGATTTTAACAGAGCATATGCCTGATTCGCCTTGCTTGTTCTGTCTTCAGCATCACAGTCATCATTTGCTGTTACTTTACTGTCAAGGTAAACTCTCGCATGCCCTCTAGGGATGTTTGTGACTTTCTTCCCCAGACCATTTTGATCATGACTTGGAGTCCGATGGTACTTGCTTTCCTGCCAGGACTCTCTGTTTCCTATTTGATATTCTGAAGACTGTTGGACAGCCTTTCAAGTTAATGGGTATATTCTTGGTCTTCCAGGACTGAAATCAGAGTCCATTAAACCCTTGACACCTTCCTTGCTTCCACACTACGTATCAGTCAATGGTTAAGAAGAACATGACCGGCGACAGGATGCAGCCTTACCTTACTCCTGTTTCTACTTTGAAAAGTTCCGTCATATTACTGTTATGCATAACCCGCTCTCAAAGTTCTCAAAGAGTGACTGGATGATGTTAATCATTTTATTGGGGACGTCATAGTGTCAAAGGATTTATAAGAGTGATGTGAAGTGAAATATGTCAAAAGCTTTCTCAAGGTTTATAAACACAAGATACATTGAGATATTACATTCACGGAGGATGTAGCGTTGCACAATGATATAGCCTATACAAGACCGACCTTTCCTAAAACCAGCCTGTTCTTGACAACGGATGAATCCCACCTCTGCTTCCATGCGCTGCAGTATGATGCTACAAAAGATTTTGCTGATAAGAGGTACTGGGATGCCCCATTCCCTGACGTCTTAAGTCTCTGGCAACTTTTAAATGGCCCCAGTTATCCAGGCCTCTGGGGCTGTCTCTTGCTCAATAATTTCTCCATAGGATGTTTCGAAGACCTTTCGTATCTGCTGCTTACACACCGTCTTACTGCTTTGTAATGGTTTTTTTTGTCCTCACTTACTGTGATGTCTCCAAGTCATCCTCTCCCTTTAGAATGTCGACGAGGGCTGGTGAGCCAGTCTGTTTAGAATGTTCCTAAAATAGTCTTTTCATTGTCCATGTCTAAGGCGCTCTCCCTTGATGGGAAATCTATCTGTTGCCTACGATTTATTGTCTGTTACTCCTCAGCTTCTCTATGGTCAGCATGTACACTGTTCTGGTGCCCTTCTGTTTTCTTGCTGTCTCCGTTATTTCTGCAAGATTTTCTGTTAACTGTTATCTGTCTCTTCTTGCTGATGTCTTTAGTACTTTATTCTTTACTTTGAACAGATGTCCTTTCTTTCAGTCGTGTTTGGTTTGCGTCTAACAGTTTTTTCTTCATCTGTTTTTTTCGTCTGTGGCTCTCTACCTGTACTTTGATATCCATTCTGACTTGGCTGAAACTACCTATGCGTTACATGGAAGATGCTGTACCAGTTTTTAGGGCTTCATTGAAGTTCTTTTTCATTGCTGAGCTTTGCACCTTGTCAACATCGGAAACGTGCCTCGTCTGTCTCCAGCCGTGGTCTTTCTGAACTTAAAAGTCGGCTTTTGTACGAGCAAACTGTATCACTATTAAACCCAGCCTTTCACATCACGCACAGCCCTTGTAAGGAGCCCTCTACTTGCTGTTAATAATAACATGGTTGATCTGGCCCTAGATCTTTTGGTCGAGAGAGACATACACAATTTTGTCGGTGTTTCTGAGTTAACGACTGTTCCACCGACGAATACTGTTTTACCCCGTTGTCTGTGCACTCCTTATTGCTCCATAACTCTTTCTTTCGCTTTCTGTGTTGTCACTCATGTCCCAAGGGTTGCAATGGTCCAGCAAAAGAAATACAACTTCCCTTGATATATCCTTAAGTGCTACTTGTATTGGACTGTATGACGTCGTCCTGTCTTCTCCTCCAGTTGCATAGCCGGAGGCATAGACCATTAAGATTAACAGTATAGCATACTTGGAGTTCAGTCGCTCATACACCAGTTGTTCCTTGATGGGGTTTCACTAAAATCAAATGTTGTTCCTCTTTGATGAGTAAGGCCAACCCTTTTTTATGAAGGTCATTTTTTTACCTGACCAGAAAACCACTTCCACGACGCTAGACTTCTGCTTTCCTCTCTTCCTCCTTCTTGCCTCTGTGATTCTGAGTAAGCGCAGGTTGTATATTCTTTTCTCATTCACTGTGTATGCCAGCTTTCCAACTTAATTCAATGTTCGTACACTTGCAACTCTCACATGGCGCACAAAATAATGCACTTGGAGATTACATCCAGAAAATATAGACAATTTTGGTGGGGTCTAATCTTTTAGGGTTAATATACTAGTATTAAACTTTAGGTAAAAATCTTCTAGAGGCCAATTAATTGACACTAGTTTTCTGGGAGTTATTCTCTGGATGGATATTTATTGGAGAGAATTTGTCAGATACCTTAATTTTTACGTCCTTTCTTTCATAAGTAACAAGATAAATTAGTTTCAGAAATGTACTAGTCTTTCTAAAAGTAACATCCACTGTTAATCTAAATTCTTATGTAATTTTACCGACTAATGTCACTCTATTTGTGCAGTGGTTTTGAATGTTAGTCCCAGTGGGGAAACTGGCATCAAATGTCAAATTACCAGGCTTTGCTATATTTCCTGTTCGCCCATTATACCTCACCTATTTACAGAGTTTAAGCCGATAAAAACACTGATAACAGATAGTTTAATCTATTATCTTTAGAAGGGGTAAAGGTATATATCAATGCTTTTTATCGAGTTAGCAATATAATACACAGTGGTTCTTCAAGACCTCGTCATAAAGGTGATCCTTCAAGTATGATAACTTAGCTTCCTTTCCTTAAAATAGGGTCTTGGCTTTTTAATATCTTTTTTACCCGTTAAAGTAATAAATTTAATTCCATAAACGTAAAGTTTACTACTTTGGACTGATCTATTGAGATCTCCATAAGTCAGTGGTTAGAAAATATTTGTAGATGACCAAAAGGGTCATGCGGTCAACAATTTGCATATTAACAAACGCCTTTAATATAACAGGTCAAGTCGTGTTATGCAAGATGTATCAAAGCTTACCAATCAACGCTCGAAGTACTGCCCCCAATTCATTTCTCCGTTATACGTGGCATTCTATTGAGTTGTTACATATTTTAAGAGATTGAATTGGGAGAGGGAAGAAATCAATAAACAAAAAGATAAAAAGGAAAAAAGTAAAAAGGCAAAGAAGAAAAATAACCCTCTCCACTGGAGTGGCTCTGAGCCTTGCTTAGGATGGAAAGAAAGAGAAGAAGTAGAAAAAAAAGTAAAAAAGGGAGAAGAAGAAGAAGAAGAAGAAGAAGAAAAAGAAGTAAAAATTAATGGGGCTGACATTTTTATTCATGTATTTTTTAGTAATACTATTCTTCTTTTGTCTAAATTTTTTATTCTGCAGAGAAAATAGCACAAATATTTCAAGAATGGTCCCCCAAATGTCTCTACAATTAATTTCTCCCCAAATGTATTCTATTTTTGCATTATTTTAACTGCACACTTAAGAACTATGAAACGGTGAGTTCGTGCAGCACCAAAATTCTAAAGGAAAAAAAGCTTACATTTTTACTGCAATATATGGCTGTCATTGCTGAAGATAAAAAAATGACGTAATCAGTGATGTTTTTACTTAGATCCAAACCATTGGATTGCAGTCCTGACATATCCTTCATTCAGCATTCACCTGACGTCTCCAGATGGCGTTTGAAATAATTGCCGATAGCGACGAGTAACCTTCTTGAATAGAAGAAGCGGGTAATGGAATTCCGTAAAATGTGTTCGTCCGGGTCACTAGGAAGTACTTAGCGGTTATACGAATTAAACTTTACACTCATATAGGATGTCGACTCATTTGCTCAGATCACGTTTCCTGAAATAGCACTGAATCAACATGGTGACCTTTCAAAATAACTGTTAGCCTACCTTGTCAGTTGATAACCAACCCTTCCTTGTCTTTTGGATTATGTAAAGAAATTTCTTCTGTTACGCCCATCACATCCTTTAAATAATAAAACTATTTTCCTCTGCTATTTCTTTTGCATATTTTGTTCTCTGAATTCAAAACACTGTGTATCTTCACACTAACAAAAACGCCACATAAATTTTTATTTAGTTTTCTCGTCTTCTTCCCGGTCATAAAGTCGTTTCAAATCTTCATGAAAAAAAACAACAACAAAAAAGTTTTTTTCTGATTTTAACTGAAATTGTTAAACCTTGAATCTGATACAAAAAACGTTTCTCACAGTACTAAATATTTCATATGCCGTTTTAAAAATATTGTAATATATTATATAAATTTCTTACTTTGGTTGGAGCGAGTATAGTTGTATATCATAAGGATGTAGAATTAAATGCTAATTATGTTAATTATGCTAATCAAATTATTCGTGTGGTAGTTGTAAGCTGTAACGAACACAAGAGCAGGTTGATACTGTACTGCTGACTCCAATGGGATTCGAGTGATAATCGTAACTCAAATTTGTGTCAAATTAGGAAAAAAAGGATGAAAACATAAAACGAAAAAGGAATATATATACTGTATATAAAGGTTCCATGATGCACAATTAAATAGAATCTGGCTCCCTTGTTAACAAACCTGTTTCAAAAGATGTTATTTGAGCATTATTATTTATCAGATGGCTAACGAGAATTATAAGGTTGTCGTGGTTGTTTTGGTGCTGATAATAATAAAGACGTTGATGATGACATCAAGAGCAAAATTTATTAGGTAATGATTATCATGGTGATAATGGTAATTAAGGTAATGATAATAATGTTAACAGAGATGATTAATGGTGGGATGATTATGGTGGCAGTAATCAATAAGGTAGTGATGATGATTGTGATAGTGAAAAGTAAGGTAATGATAATGATAGTGATGATGAAGGTAATGATGATGATAGTGATAATGATGATTAAGGTAATCCTGTCCTGGTGTCCTGATAAAGGTAACCATCATTATGATGGTGACAGTCATCATTTAAATGATGATAATGATAAAGGAATATTTATTTGGAAATGTTGTTTATCTATTAATTTAAAAAAATCCTTTTAATTGGAATATTTATGTTGTGAACGAAGTATTACAGACTGTAATTTATTCTCAGTAAGTTTTTTTAATGCTTATTGTAGGCTATTGAAGCAGCAAAAAGACTCAAATATACTAATCGGGAAAATAACAGAACAATTAAAATTGTAGGTAAGTGCTGAACATTTAAACATCTTTCAATCTGAAAATTGCAAATGTCATTTCTAAACACGAAGTTAATTTTCTTTTAAAATATAGCTCAGCGTAAACAAAAAGGGTCCTTAAGCGCCAAGGGACTTAATTAAACGGTGCATTCCTTTCTCCCTCAGAATTATAAACAAAATTAAGTGAAAAGTTGATCACTTGTCAGGTAAACACAAGGTAAGCACATTTCATGTGGAGCAGCAAGGGGGATTAAAATTGGCGCCTCTGGTTGTCGACCATTTGGCCACTGGTTAAAGGTAAGCGCATTTCATATGGAGCAGCGAGGGGGGTTAAAATTGGCGCCTCTGGTTGTCGACCATTTGGCCACTGCCACAATTAAATTATCTACAAAATGATTGTTGCACAGCATTTGTAAACAAAAATGATTTAAATATAATGCTGTGGCCATCTCATTTTCATTTAATTAACAAAGCAATTGTAAAGTAAGTTAGAGGTAATTGGGGAAATGTTTTCAAGCAAATCCTTGCTGGTCCTGTGTTAGTTATTCTATTAAAATTGAAACTGTAAGATAATGCAGATAAGAATGCAAAATTTAGAATATCTGTTCAATTTTGCATTCTTATCTGCATAGTTTATAGTGCACCTTCTATATAAGTAATGAAGTATAGTTTCTAGTATACGAAATTTTAGTTCCATTTGGCTACTATTTATTTAAAGCTTTTAAATGGTGGGTTAAGTTGAGACAATGTACTAGTACTCTGGATGGGTGGGATAATTCATGTTAAAACAGGTTACCCGTACTTCGATAGACTCTTGTTCATGACGCAGCAAAATTATTTTAGTGTCAATTCATTCAATAATAACTTTAAGTATAATAACGAATTATAACTACTATATTTTAGTCAACATTTCAAATGTAAATAATGACCATTAGTAAGAAAAAGAAATTCCAGTTCCAAAGTTGACTTTACCAGCCAAAACATTTGACAATTGAACAAGGCCAACCATGTTCTCCAAAAATTTATACATTATAGATGTAAATAACAGATAATAATAGATACTCCAAAGCTAAAACTGCCAAAAAAAATTAAAATTCAAAATTAAAAATTAAAATTTAAAATAATCGTGTTAATTTTGTGGACGTATCCTAATTTAAGAGACGTTAAATTTTTAGACCTTATTTTTCACAGATAAAATTATTTGATTACATCATCTAGCTCTTTACACTCTGGTGATTGTATTTCAGACTGTCACTTTGTCTTCAGCTTCGTACCTTGACTCCAAAATACCTTATTTTTCACAGATAAAATTATTTGATTACATCATCTAGCTCTTTACACTCTGGTGATTGTATTTCAGACTGTCACTTTGTCTTCAGCTTCGTATCTTGACTCCAAAATACCTTATTTTTCACAGATAAAATTATTTGATTACATCATCTAGCTCTTTACACTCTGGTGATTGTATTTCAGACTGTCACTTTGTCTTCAGCTTCGTATCTTGACTCCAAAATACCTTATTTTTCACAGATAAAATTATTTGATTACATCATCTAGCTCTTTACACTCTGGTGATTGTATTTCAGACTGTCACTTTGTCTTCAGCTTCGTATCTTGACTCCAAAATACCTTATTTTTCACAGATAAAATTATTTGATTACATCATCTAGCTCTTTACACTCTGGTGATTGTATTTCAGACTGTCACTTTGTCTTCAGCTTCGTATCTTGACTCCAAAATACCTTATTTTTCACAGATAAAATTATTTGATTACATCATCTAGCTCTTTACACTCTGGTGATTGTATTTCAGACTGTCACTTTGTCTTCAGCTTCGTATCTTGACTCCAAAATACCTTATTTTTCACAGATAAAATTATTTGATTACATCATCTAGCTCTTTACACTCTGGTGATTGTATTTCAGACTGTCACTTTGTCTTCAGCTTCGTATCTTGACTCCAAAATACCTTATTTTTCACAGATAAAATTATTTGATTACATCATCTAGCTCTTTACACTCTGGTGATTGTATTTCAGACTGTCACTTTGTCTTCAGCTTCGTATCTTGACTCCAAAATACCTTATTTTTCACAGATAAAATTATTTGATTACATCATCTAGCTCTTTACACTCTGGTGATTGTATTTCAGACTGTCACTTTGTCTTCAGCTTCGTATCTTGACTCCAAAATACCTTATTTTTCACAGATAAAATTATTTGATTACATCATCTAGCTCTTTACACTCTGGTGATTGTATTTCAGACTGTCACTTTGTCTTCAGCTTCGTATCTTGACTCCAAAATACCTTATTTTTCACAGATAAAATTATTTGATTACATCATCTAGCTCTTTACACTCTGGTGATTGTATTTCAGACTGTCACTTTGTCTTCAGCTTCGTACCTTGACTCTAATGTGTCAAGGACTAACATTTCTTTTTTCTTTTTACCATTCTAAACAAGGGTGCTTGCAGATTCCACTAACAATTCGACAGCTTCATCGTCGTTTTGATCATCTTCCATGTTTCCTCCAATGGTTCCCAATTAGTTTTTTTAAGACAGTTTTTGATTCATCGTTATTCTTTTTTTTCTTCCAAGACTTTACTTTCGCTTTCAAAACGTTCATCGATTTCTCATGAAACCACTGCACGTCAACTTTTAAGGGAATTTCTACGCCACCCTGATACAACAGCGACGGTTCGTTGTTACTGATAGTTTGTTGCACTACTCGTATCAGAGAATGAACTTCGCGCGAAGGGCGTCCACAACTTCGAGACCGGTCGTGGGGGAGAATTTGTGGACAGAGGCACGAACATTGTTTCTTCATGATATTTCTACCTATGTAGACAAATATAACACACGGGATGAGCTCATTATAAATGTAGATCAAATTCCTTCAAAGATTGTGGCGACGTCGAGTGTTACAATGGTTGAGAAAAACAACAAACATGTGCCAAAACAAGATGCAAATGACAACTGTGCAATAACTGCTACTTTGGCCGAAACACTAGTTGGAGATATCTTGCCATTTTGACTTTTATATAAAGGGAAGCCAAAGCAGGCTTTACCCATTGCTACATTTCATAAGGGCATTTTACTGAGTTTCGGTGACGTACACTGGAACAATGAGAAAGAGACCTTGCGACTGATAACTAAAGTCATTGCGCCGTACATTCGCAAATCGTGTCTTATTATATCTTATATCTTATTTGGGATGCTTATAAGGCTCACTTTCAAGAAACTGTTAAATTAGAAATTGAGAGCTTAGACATCAAAGTGGTATCTATATCAAAAAATATGACACACCTTCTCTAATTTGGGCACTAACTTGACAGTCAAAATGATGTAACAGCAAGGGTTCAGAGTTCAGGAATTATTTTATGACATGTATAACACAAGCTCTTCTGGAAGATGCAACCAGGGCTGTGACAACCATCAAGGTTTACCTCAAGTTCGCCGCTTCAAGGTTGAAGAGCTTGTGAAGACTTAAAGCGGCAGCATGCAAAAACCGTCGTCAATATATATATATATATATATATATATATATTGACGACGGTTTTTGCATGCTGCCGCTTCAAGGTATCACAAGCTCTTCAAATCAGTGCAGCACAGAGCTTCTGAGACATAACTCTCTGGCCATGTTGCCGGAGCAAACACAGTTTAAAGAGTTATTGCGGGATCCTGCCAGAGTGATATTATATAGTAATATTAGTAAAGTATACCAATGTTCACTAAGAGTGCTCAATGTTTCCAGAGCGTTTATAAATCCAGTATAGNCTACTAGTTTTCATTTTTCTTAACAATCTTCAAACTAGTAGTTTGAAGATTGCTTATATATATATATATATATATATATATATATATATATATATATATATATATATATATATATATAAATAATATATATATATAAATAATATATGTTCTGTTGTTAAATACAAAATTATTGAAACCGTCAGAAACAGCCTTAATTTTATACAGTTTGAAAAGTCTTTCCTTAATCCGCGTTAATTTCATTCTAAAAAAATACTTCCTTCAGTTCAAATTAATTTTCCACACCTTATTTTTATGAGGCGTTAATTTCCTATAATAAGGTATTAATGAAACAGGGGAAGAGAACATCGTTCTCCCCAAATTGATTAACTGCAACCCTGAACATATTTAAATGGTTTAGGAAAATGGGTCATACCAGTTGTCACATAGACAACTGGTACATAGCTCGAGTGACTAATGGCTTTAGCTTACCTTGCCTTCAGCCTCTACGATGATCTCGATGTTGTTGTTGTTATTGATGATGATGATGATGATGATGATGATGATGATGATGATGATGATTATGATTGTGATGATTATGATGATGATGATAATGTGACAACTTTGACTATATTTATCGGGATAGAAACAACAACAAAATATGGAACTGTTAGTTTCACGTATTAAACGATCTTCAGCCATATGCTTATTTTAGGATCTTCTTACAAAATGTAACATTTTGTATTATTGGCTGAAGGTGGTTTTAAACGTGAAACTAACAGTCCATATTCTGTTGTTTATTCCTGCTCAATCTAGCTTTGCTCGAAAAAATATCGAGAAGTCTGACTGTATATAGAACAGAAGACACATACAGACATACACAGACATTTATATATATATATATATATATATATATATATAAAAGAGATATAATAAATTTGAAAGAATCAAAAAACTACACTATCCATTTCGACAAGCCTGTTTCGTGATTTTACTCACTCGTCAGGAAATGTAGATTCGAATCCGAATCGAATGTACCATATATATATATATATATATATATATATATATATTCATATATCATTGCTTCCTAATTATGATTACAAGGATGATTGAGATATCGTTTAAGAGATAACGTAGTACAAAAACATGCAACTGGCCGTTGGTTTTCTTTCAAAAATTTGTCTGGACTAGTTTAATTAATTATAAGGATGGAGGTTGTTAAATTCGCCCAGGCTACTCAACAACATATAATATCAGCTGCTGAATTGGTCACATAGTTAGGGGTGAAAAGATCAGCCTTAAAAAGCCTTCGTTGACTTACTTCATTGATAAGAAGGAACAATGTGAGTGACTTTATCACTTCGTCTTTGTATTTACCCCTTCCTATGGGAATTCAAGTAGAAATTCCTGATGAATGTTTCTAGCTGCATGGCATAAAAATGATGTAAAAATGATGCTAATCATTACAACCATGAACAAAAGTTTGCAATCAATCACTGAAAATAGACGGTATTGCATCAGCCAGTTGTCCTGATTACATCATGTGAACTGTTTTAATTTTAGTTGTTTCTTTGAATGGTTTCTTGGTTGCTGTCAACACCTCGCTCCAGGCTGCAAACCTAGTCAAAGTGCTTTAGTGACAGGGAAATAGCCGTAACCTCAACCCAATTGAAAACGTGCAGACGGTATTGAAGGATAAAGTGTCGGAACAACAATCGTCAAGTGCTCCAGTATTGGCTAGAGTGATAAAAGAAGACTGGATTAGAGAAATCTCGAAAGAGTATTGCCAAAGTTAGTTGGAATCATTTTTTGTGAGAAAAAACACGATTAGGAAAAGGCAACTTTCATTCCTTGGCAATGTGTGGAGGAAAGAAGGCTTAGAACACTTAGCACTCACTGGCAAAATAAATGGAGAAAGAAGAAAAGGAAGAGAACGGAAGATGTTCCTCAAAAGTATCATCATGGACAGGCATCAGAACAAAGAAGCTGTTAGAAAAAGCAAAAGACCGAGTTCAGTATAAAAGCGTGGCCACCAACGTCCTGGAAGGACACGGTACCTGAGGAGGAGAAGTATTGCCAAAGTTGAATAGAAAATGCCAAGGCGCGTGGAGGGTGTAATCAGAAACAAGAGAGGACATACGAAATATTGAATTTTGGACAATTGAATGATCATGGACACCAGAATTGCATAAAGTGACATATGTTTCGTGCTACATGAAGATTTTATGAGAAATAAAAGTAACTGTCCTGTCTAAATGCGATATTGTCATTTTCGTTAAATTTTGAGCCTGCTTTTAAACTTTTGTTCATGACTGTATTTGTGATTTAATTTTTTAGTATTTGTTTAATAAAATTTAGAGGCTATTTTTTACATTTGGCATCTAGTTTTTTGTGCTTTTTCTCACCAAAATGTTAAAAAGTGGAAATTAGGCCATTGCCATTCAAAAATGTACTCAACTTTGACGAGACACTCTTTATTAACAAACAAAGAACAAGATACTAAGAGCCAAGACGAGATGGCTGATGTTAAAATCTACTTGGATAGGGAAGGGTAGTGTTTAAAGGGTCGGTTTATTGATAAGGGACACTCAAATAAAGTGTTTGAAAAAGGCTCCATCGGTAAATCCTTGATGAATTAATAAATTGATTTTCAATTTTATTAATGTTTTCAATGTTGTACAATAATCCTAATTTTTCTATATAAGTTCATTGAGCCTGAATATTTCTTCTGCATTTCATATTTTGTAAAAAAATATATACGGAGCTACGTACCTTGTGACATATTCGGCTATAGGAGTTTATTAGATTTTTAGGAACAACGAGTAACTATATGAAAATTAATTACTATTTTGACTGCATATATTTTCACTCTTGGTCTCCACATTTCGACAAATTTCCCTAAAAATAACAGTAAAACTGTGCCTTTACAACCCATTACTATATGGATCATAATGTAGAAAATCTTAAATTTCTCATAAATATTTACTTTGTCTTCAATTCTTTATTTTCTTTACACAGCTAATATTTTTTCTTTCTGTTCTTCAACCGAAAGGAGTTTACTTTCAAGTTTGAATTCCTTCGAGAAATATTTGAAAAAAATCTAGATTTTACATAAAGTTAAATGTAATAGTGAAGACCACATGTGAACAATTAAATTTCAATCATAAAGGAAAAATGAAAAATTTACTGTCATGTTTTGAAAGTTTGAATTCCTTTGGCAAAATGTTTGAAAACATTTAACTTTTATTTGAAAGAAAATTTAATGATTGATACTTCAATGCTCTGAAGCTGCTACCCAGTAGTACATCTTGAGGCATTTGTACTGGCACATAGAATATTTGAGAAGAATAAAGTAGGAATTACCTTGAGTACACTGAAAGGTTGTTACCTTATCAAAGAGCCCCGTTTTTCTTCATTTCGGAGATGGCTGTCGGTTGTGGGGAAAAGGAAAATTACTATGAGTATTTAGCATTTCACCACATCCATAGAAACACCACCACTACCCCACCCTTCTTACACACACACACACACACACACACACACACGCACTACCTTCGTACTTATAAGTCACTATCAGAGTTAAAACCTCTACGTGATGCTAAAGCAGTACTTTTATGTAAGGAAGAGGCTGTGTTACTGTAATTATTCAATATAATAGGATTAGGAAAAATAAGCCAATTCTCATGTCAGGGCTATTTAGTCGGAAGATTACTTCTCTGTCGAACAAGTCACATTTACTGTATTTTAAATACTCTACTTTCCATGCAAAGCCGATAGAAATGGAGAGATGTGAGCTAACATCTAATTCTTCTGAATGAATGAATGAAATGAATGCAAGAACTACTCTCTTTAATTTAGATGTAATGTAATAAACTTCTTTTTAAACATAAGGGTGTGTGCGAACATAGAACCTAAAATGGGGAAGGTGTTTATGTAAACCTTAAGAGGTTACAGGTACATGGGATTTGGAAATACTACACTTGTTTTCAACTTTTCTCAGCTCCTTTAGCCACCCTGCCGTAACCTTATTTATGTTATAAGATATCATTAATAATCAAAGTGACCTTCACACGTTCCTGTCACTTGTCTTGGCAATTTCATCAATATAAGTCTAATCTATTGGCTTGGTTCAAGTGCTTAGCTGACTATGGGGGAAAACTTAAGATTTGAAAATGTATTACAAAGTTTGTTATGACCATAATATCATTTTAAAAGAGCTTGAGTTCGTGTAACGTGACAAACATTAGCGTGAGAAAATTAACAGTAGGATTATAGCGCAAAAATAGATATAAACGTGGTTTACTTTAAGTGTTACAGAACGTTGAGGTCACATATGCTATCTATAATATACTTTCTACAATCTAGTTTTTAAGCTCAATTATATTTAATTAGCTACAAAAGTAGTCTAATTTATTTTTAATAATAAGAAGTAGATTCTCATGCATCTTGTGTCTTAATGTTGCTTGAACAAAAGAGAGGTTTTCTTTTTAGTCAGTTCATGCAAACATCATGGCATTTATCTCTACACAATTTACTTGTCATATCTTATCTCATTTAGTGATCATTATTATGACAACTGACCTATACTTACACCTATTTACAGTGTTTTAAGCTATTCCTTTTCCCACGTCCTTTATAAATTTCAATTCTTTTTATAAAAGAAACGATCGAAATTTGAATTACTATCACTGCTCAATACATTTGGGATATGATACAAAACAAAAATCCCACATTACTTACCTTAACAGTTTGTGAATTAGATACAACGAATAAATCTATATGACTGTTTTCAAAGATGTTAAAAGTAATAGATCCCGTTTTAATGGTAAACAGCGACTCACAAAAGAAGAAGACCTCTCCACTTTACCCTCATTATTTCCAGTAAAATATGGCTTAAGGAAGCCAACTTTCACCAGTAAATAATGATCACAAAAATGCCCCGCAGAAAATATCTTATGGCAAAACAACACCCACCTTCATTGTATAATGATTAAGACTTCAAATATTGTGCTTTACCGTTGCTGTGCCAATTTTTGCTAGCTTGTTTACAGCTAATAATACTGACATCATTCGATAAGTGAAAGCTCTCTAAAGTTCTCTAAATCCCATAAATAAATATTTAGGAATGTTTATGAATATAGTTGTTTGATTATTGTCAAAGATGTTGAAAAAATAGATCCCTGCTTAGTGATAAACAGTGACAAAAGAATGACATCCTCACCACAACCCCTACTCGCGCCCCCCTCCCCCTCCACACACACACACAAGCAATTTTTCGTCATTATTTACTATGAGAGGTGACCTAAGGGCACTAATTTTTATCTGTAGATAACGATAAAAAAAGTGCCTGGGAGAAAATACCCTGTAGCAAGGGAACACCCACATTCACTTCTAACCAATGCCTCAAATATCATCCTTTAATGTTTGTGTGCAAATAGTTGATAGCTTCTAACAGTGTTTTTCAGTTCTGAACTCATTCAATAAATGAAAGATTTTTACTTTGAAGTTCTTCACTAATTATTTTAACGAATGGATGACACTCCCTTGCCTCCAGTTCATAAATTACAGTGAAAATTTTAAGTGAGAAGTCAACATTTATCTTAAGAGTTGCAGATTATAATGACTCATAATAACTTTTCCGGCGGGATTTAAATTCTTAAAAAAAACTTTGGACACTTCTGTTATAGTTCTTTTGTGATTTGATCGTAAATCTTTTGCAATTACAATACCAATGATGGTCTGAGTCAACTAAAAATCAGAACGTTTTTCTCATAAAGATTTAAGGCAATATTATTTCATCGCAAGTAGCCTCTTAATACTGGTAATTTAAAAACTTAAAACATTTAAGAAAAGGCTGTTGATTTTTTTTAAAAATAACCAGCTTTGTATTCCAAAATGCGTCTTTGTTTCTCCTGAATCAACCTCTATCTCTAAAGAAGCGATCACCATTCATCGACTTTAACTCTCAATGAAATATTTCTTCAAATATAAGAAAGTTAAACTTTGGAAAGTTGGTTAAAAGCACTAGATTAGCAATACTATGATTAACTAATACATAGTCATTTACTGATAGATAGGAAAATACATGCATTTTCTCAAGTAAATCTGTCTTCTTAAGAATTATTGCTGCTAACAATTTCATTCTAGAGGCTGTAGGAATTCATAACCATAGCAATTGTAATGGAAACAAATATCCTTCATTCTCTTTTAAATAAAAAACTAACCTTAATAAATATCAATAAAGGTTTATCCTAAATATTAAAAATAGGTTTGCTCACTGTGGTTTCAAATATTGAACCGATTTTATAGAGAGATAATAATCATCTAATTATTTTATTTAATTATTTAATTATTTATTAAAGGCTCTTTTCTTAGAAAGTTATCAGTATCAAAGTTAGGGGTCATACCTTAGATGCTGTAACCCCTGGAGTAAGTGCCCATAATCGTATTCCAGAAAAACTCTGAAGCACATTGCGCCTAATTTGGAGGCAGTCAATAGAAGAAAGACTACAAATAAAAGATATTTCCTGTTTCTGTATATTAATATTTCTTGAAATGGTCAAAATTGAGATAAATAAAAAACAACTGTAGTGGCTAGGGAAGAGATGCGTTACTAAGAGCCCATTTTTTCGCAATACATAGATTAAGGGTGGGTTTTTTAGTCTACCTGTTCTAATTATTTTATTAACTCAATCTTCTGTTAATTTAGTTTGAGCGTTCAAAGTCACTGCTGCTGAAGGTTGTGTTATTACATAAAAATCAGTTTGTGTAACCTGCCTTCCATTTCACCGTGGCAATATTATATCAATGTTTGGGAAGCTGGGGTGGTTATAGGCGAGGGCTAAGTGATCAAATCAGTTTAGGTAAAGCTGCTACAGGTAACATGTACTCTATACTACTACCTATCACAAGTTCGAGTGGTTGGGGACTAAACCGGCCCCCAATTAGACTATGCTTGGTAAGGAGGATGAGTATAGACTTCAGGCAGGACCATAAAACAAGACCTGTCAAAAAGTGGAGAAGCTCAGTGAGGGTCAACGGCCATCGATACATTGCATTATGCACCAGTAGTAGCGCTACTAGGGTGTCGGAGGAGGATTCAAAATCCTTGGACAAAGGCCGATGCTGATAATACTGGCTGTTGCTTTGGAAATCCCAGTCACAGCTAACAGACTACATTGAAGCAGGCAGCAGAAAACTATATTACTGTTCTTCAAAGAACAATTATGGAAAGCTGCTTATCAATATCTAGAGCTAATGCCGTAAACTTACCCTTCCTTTCTTATGATGAAGACACCTCATATGGTAGGGATTCTCGTATGCAGCAGATGAGACCTGACCCTCATTAAGCGAATGCACACAACAGAGATAACATTAAGATTGGCAACTGGAATGTAAGGACTCTATACCAGAGTAGCTAACTGTAGAACGTTAAACAGGAAATGTTATGACTCAATACCAACATGCGTGGAAGCAGTAAGACAAGATGGACAAGATATAGAAAATTTATTAAAATATCTATGCTTGAGAAGACAAGCATGGTTTGGGCCTGTTACTAGATCCGATAAAATCAAACTTTATGCTTAGATATTGGGTAGTAAGTGACAGGATGTTATTGTTCATGATAAAAGGTCAACTAGGTCATCACAGTAGCATATGCAGCAGCAGCAGAAAGCTTGGAGGAAGAAATAAATGTTTTCTATGAACCCTAGAGAGGACCAAGTCTTGGTGTACGTCAAGGGATCTCAAGATCATAATGGGTGATGTCAATGAACAGATGAGACGTGGTACTAATTGTAAATCAGCAGATCTTCAAGGAATTAGTAAAAGAACTGAGTGTGGAGACAGATGGTTGGAGTAGTGTGAATCAAAATGTATAGTCATCATAAATGCCGGGCTCAGAGAACACCCCAGAAGATTATACAGTTTAAAAAACCCTGAAACTATCTAAGGAATCAGATTTACTTTATAGTCATCAATGGAAATTTTGAAAGAGTTACAAAAAACCCAAAGACATATCCAGGATTAGATTTAGGAAGGGAACGCTTACCTGTAGTAGTTATATTCCAGTGTAAACTGAGAACGATGAAGGATTGGTAAAAGCAAAAGATATGCGACAGAGACAGTGATGAATACTCAGTGATGGAAAAACAGATAAAGTTATCAAAAGAGGCAAAAGATACCTGATAGAATGCTTAAAAAGCTAAAATAGAAAGACATTTATTAAAAGTTAAAAAGATTGAAAAAATAAATTGGTGATATTATTTGATAATGCGAGGGATAACATCCTTACGTTTTCAAATCGATAAAAATTCCCAGCATAAACCAATCGTAAACAAGAGTTACCATAATATTGACCGGTATCATCAAAAAATTCCATGATGATGGCAAATTCCAAGAGAAAATGATTAAGCTTATATCTATTTTACCAAAAAAGCCTGGTGAGGATAAATGTGAGATGCACAGATGGAAAAGTGTTGTGAGGCATGTTACGAAAGTCGTTCTCAGAATTTTGCTTTTAGGAGCAAGAAGCAAGATAAGGTCTGAGATTAAAAGAGAACGATTTCTATTCGCTAAAAACTGTGGAAGGAGAGTGATGTAGTTGCCTTTAAGAATAATGACATAAAAAGAGTTAAAATATAGAAAGATTTATGCATGTACTTATAGGCTTCGCAAACGTCTTCGGTAAAGCTAGATAACTATTCGATAAAGTAAGGTAGGCTAAAGATTTAAAGAGCTAACCTGGAAGGTAAAGCCATCTGTCTAGTAGTAAGTCTACTGGAATCAAGTTGTATGCCTAAAAAACAATGCAGTCCAATTTTTCGGTGCTTGTGTCACATAAATTTTATCCTCTCTTTCTGATGGTTTTCATTAGTAAATAATTTTCCTAAACACCACATTTTGAATTTCATAGTAAATAGTAGTAAAGAACTGCTTTTAACCACTTAGGAAGTATTATCATTGAAGATGCGTAGTCCACAACAACGATAAAGCAGGATTGTAATTGCCACAACAATGTTTTTAATACTCGATAAGATCCAGAAACACATGTCACTAAGTATGCAGAGTATATTGCGGCTCTTTATCTGCTAAAGTAACCCTGTGTTGCTGTATGGTAGTCAAGCTTGGACAATAACATCAGATGTAAAAAAGCATTGGAAGAACTGTGAAATCTGGTTCTTAAGGGAAATGATGATGAGGATTCCTTAGAAAGAAAGAGTAACCAACGAAAAAGTACTTAAAAGGCCTTAAATGGCTAAAACGTTACTCCCAGAAACACGAAATGGGAAAATGTTTGCAGAAAGAATAAGGTGGAGAACCTAAAACTGACTAGCAGTTTTGAAGGAAAGAGGAGAAGATGAAGAAGACAAATATCCTGGATGTCCAGTTTGAGCAGATAGATGGTATAAAGAGGTAGAAAGTACCACGAAGTGACACAGATTGAGATGGCAAAAGACAGTGTTATTACATCAATGCTTAGTTTTTTCGATATGGTACCTACGACAATAAAGCATCAGGACGAGCTAAAGGTAAGGTCTAAAAGACTGTGATGAGACCTGCTTTAATAATTGTATTCAATAAATTTATTTTATACAGAATATATGCAGGAGAAGGGGTGTATGTAAAAAAATACACACATATTTATTTAATACACTTGGCTTGAATAATTACTCTGCACAGGATTTAAAAGGAATTTTTTGAATGACTTGAATAAAAACAGATACTGGAAAGCTTCAGAATGTCTTGGAAGCTGTTTAGGAATCGTAAACCTTTTATATACCCATTTCCAAAGGACAAGACCATTTGAAAGCATTACAGTTGTCTGAGAACGAATCCCAAGATCAGTTAAATAGCCAAGTATAATAATAACAGATATAATAAATATATATAATAAATAATATAATAAATAAATATAATATAATAAATAATATAATATATAATATAATGTAATATATAATATAATAAATGCCATGGTTTACGCTATTATCTTATGGCTTAAAAGCATTGTTTGGCTTCACAAATGATCAAGATCCCAAAATTTATACAGATAACAAATTTTTAATTGACACATGCACCTTTGACCGAAATGACTTGGTTGTTGTAAAAATCAAAGTGTCAAGGCATGTCAGGGTTAGCTTTACACTCGAGAGCATGACTATGAACATCAAAACACATAACCAATAGCTATAGGAAGAAAGAACATTTTCACTAACTCCAGAGATAAAGACAATCTTTTTGAAAATGTACTGAAATTTTGGGTTAAGCCAACAAAAGAATCCTCCAGATCACTCTATCATAGAAGTAAGTTTTATGGAGCAAATAGGCTAAACTCTTGTTACTGATTCATAAGTCCCGATGTATGAATTAGTAATAACAGGAGTAGAACTCGATCGAAACAACAAACTACCACTACATAATCTACCAAGTAATTAAGTTTGGATACAGTTATAGTAAAAACTAAATGGCAACTTGATTAGAAAATGATAGAGAAAGCAAATAGAGGAAGCAGAAATATTAACGAGTAAGCCGCCATTTGGGCTCAGTTGATCTCTCGTAATAGTAACATACCCATTAAATCAAGAGATTTACTTTGTTAGAATTATTTTACATATAAAGACATATTATATTTATTCGTAAAAGTTGATGACGTAATTAAAAAAAATAAAATCTGCTAACCAATCACAAAAGGTACTATCAGACATTGCACAGTCTATTAACAAAAACCTGTGTATCACTACAGCCTATGTTACATAATTGAAACTAGAAAATATGGGTCATTTTCTAGGTCAAGCCAGTCAGTAGCCAACAACAAACAAAGAAGACTTTGTTTTCTGTTCCTTCCTTGATGATCATACACAACCCATACCGGTATTTGTGGAAGATCAACATCTCGTTCTGACTTAATTCCATTACTTTGATATCTGGGCTAAGACGTTTCGTGGTTACTTAACATGATAAAGATTAGAGGGAGAAAAATAAAGCAAATGAAAATCTTGACAGATTTGTCATGAGCAAAGCCAATTTGAAATTAATGTGTGACCCAATTCAAACACAAAAACAAAAAAATCGCCTCTATTTCTTTTGGGCATTTGGAGCTGCTACAAAAACCGGAAAGAGATGTTGCATCCATATTAAAGCGAATTTTCAAAATACAACTTATCAGTTGTGAAAAGTAGTAAAGTAAGGTAATAGACATTTCTCTTCATTTAATGAGCTAAATGCAACTGCACTGAAACCAAGAGGTCCCAGCATTTATTGTCCTGCTCAACAAAATTTACAGAAATGTCAGGTTTGACGTCGGAATGGAATTCAGCAAAAAAGAGTATTGTAAAGCAAGTTAAGACAAAAAAAAGTTGAAAACTCTATGTTGGTGAGAAAAGTTAAAATTTCTCTCCCACTGCAAAGTGGAAGTGACGTTATTTTGGGCCAAATGTCATCGAATGCTACTGTGTGAAAGACCATTTTGCACTTTTGTATCATTCACGACTTTATAAGCACACATGAACTGACAGAAAAGCTGATAAGCAAAGCAATAAAATTATCATAAACAGTTAATTGAAAATGTATCAGAAATATTGCAGCTTTTCTTAATCAGCCAATTCTATTGGTAAATTTATGAATGGATAGAAAGAAACGTGAGTTGTATATGGTAGTAGAGATACAGAAGAAAAGGATGTCAAGTGGTAGTAGTGATGCAAGGCAGAAATCGCCAAGAACAGAAATTTCCGAACATGCCAAGTCCGAAAGGCAAAAAAGACAAACTTCTAAAATAGTGTCAAGAGAAAGCAACAAGCAAATTGAGTCTGAAATTTTAGACTCAACAAAACTCAACGATAGATGCATATTTAGTTGCATTTCAGAACAGATTATTTTCTGACTTTAAAGATTGTATATAGATTCAGTAGTCGAATGGTATCGATCTTTTCTCCATTTTACATGGAGAGCCAACTTTCACAGCAATTGTGCAATGCATTGAAGATAACACGAAAAAAGGAAATTGTGATTGATAATTGATAATTAAAAGTAACTTTTTCGAAAAAGTTCCCTTATTTTTTACCTTTGAGTTACTATTGATGAGATACCAGGAAACCTATTCCTAGACATTTGTGAGTAAGATGGTGAAGATGTCGCTTTAATATAAAAACCTCTTTTTGATGGTTTTTCAAAGTAGGTAGTCAATATTTTTAACGAGACTTCTTATAGTAATTACAGGTGGCGATGCTTTAGTAATACCTACGATCAAAAGTATGCTTGGTACAACACTTAAAATGGACCGTCAGTCAATTAAAGTGCGCCACTGCTTTGCTCATCAACTTGAATTAGCCTTGAGCAAGCAATAAATGCTGTCACCTCCTTTCTTTCTTTTCAGTCATTTTGTAATAAGGTATAGTGTGATCGTTAATCTTAATCTGAGCTACAAAGCGAAATGATTTTAATTTCAACGGATCTCAATGTTCCCTTCCAAAATTAAGTTAAACATTCATCTTTGATTGGGTAGCCTCTTTTAACCGCGCAGTAAAGGCTTTGTTGAATGGTCATTCAGCACTTTATTAACATTTTAGGAAGTCATCAAAAAATAAAGGAACTAAAAAATTCAGACATTTGACCCATAACTTTTTAATGCAAAATCTTATTGAGGAGGTTGTGCTTTTGAAAAAATATCGTAGTCAGTGGAAAATTAGTGCACTGAAAGACATTCCAGCAGCAGCAGCAAGTATGATTCCATACAAATGATTGACAAATATCCTCTTTTAAAAGGCTACCTCCGAGCAATAGTATGCAGTAAGAAGAGATCATCGTTCTTTAGACAAGGACCGTTCTTACAAGGACTAATCAACAACACGTCTTAGGGAATGACAAGAAAAGACTGTGATGAGGCTACAAAAGAGCTTGTTGCATTTATACTTAACAAATGACCAGATATAGCCAATTACCAGTGGTTAGAGGAAGAATCAATGGTAAATGGTTCTGTAGTTTAAAACACGGATTATGCTTTCATACAGGAAATATATTGGATACCCTTGAAAGACTAGTGCTCATTCACTCGTTCAAGGAACATTAAAACACGATTCCGATCCATTCTGGCGAAGAAGAAAGGGGATTCTTGCAAATTAACAGTGTTTGCTTTGGTCTTGTCACCCAATGTAGACAATATTTCAAGGCTGCTTTTTCTGGCATGATTTCTGTCAATAGAATAGCAGATTCACATAAAATCTTATATTTTGGTTGGGTCCTCTTTCCTGCATATATTGAAGATGGCTCTTGGTAAATGCTTGCAATTACCATCTGTTAATTATAATTTTAGACAGTATTCCCTTGAACAACCCGTAAGGATGTACTGACTAGACAACACAGTAAAAACGTTTTTTCCTGTGAGATTTGAAATTTTAAATGGACCAAATTTGCGAATAACAGCTGGTGTATGCTTTGGACCGAGCATGTTTTATCTAAGGTTATCTCGACATACCTGTATTGCGGCTTAGGTATGTCAAGGTATTTAAACAGAATCCCAGAGACTATTAAGGGTGTAATATGTTTCCTTTTATACTAATGAAAAATATTTCGATTCTAGCAGGCTACATGAGCAAACATAACAGTTATTCTGGTAGCTTTTCAACAAAAAAAAAAGATGCAAAAGTTTCACATCAGAAAATTGTGAAACAAGGTTACATTTTTTCATTTCCAAAGTCTTAAATAAATGTTATGGTATTCGTACAAAACAGCAGAGCATTTATGCACAGATAATACTTTTGCAGTAAACGCCTGGGTAATCTAATGTTAATTGTTAAAAATATAAGAAAATTATCACTTGACAACATTATTACCACCAATTTAAACCCAAAGAGTTACAAGAAAAAGACCTTGTGAGAAAATAATTTCCAGTAACCCCTAAAAATAATTGACTTTACAGCAACCTAGAAATCCATGGAAACAAAAACACATCATGGATTTTTAATATTTTATTCAAAATGTTTAAAATTTCTTTTTCAGAGGAAGGAAAAGATTACACAGCTGAAGACAAATTCTTTAGGGAATTGGGTTCTAGATGTCCAATCAAAGACTGCAACGACAAGGATGAGGAAAAATATGACGGAAGTACAAATGGGCAAGTTATTCTTTACAGGTAATTATAACTGCAATAAGGACTACCTCATCAGCTCTATATTCAGGTCTGAGTATTGTTTTTAGCTACCATTTCGTATTATTATCGCTTTTCTAAGAAAAATTGGTTTCTACAAGGTCTCAGTCGTGAAATCATAAGTTAACGTTTCTGACCAAAATCGTCCCAAAACCGTCCTTGTGAATATTTTACGTTGCACAGATTAGGTCATACGTTCCAGTTATGGTGTTTGTCTTAATATCGGCTACCACTTCATTAACACTTTTGGTAACGTCTGCTAACTTTGTTCTGTCTGCTTTCCTCATTCCTGGGGAAAAGGGTTTATCCGTTTCCTTCATTATGGCGCATATTATCTGTTGTTGTTCCTCTGTCTTCTCTACATTGTGTTCATTATCAAACTCTACTGGCATTTCAGGTAAGCTAACATCGTCACGTAGGTCTGCATCAAGCTCAGGTTCACATTGTGCTACAGCATTATCCTGATCTACATCTTCAATGTTAACAACTAAGTCAGTTTCAATACAGCTACGTTCAATTCTTTGTTCCACTTTCTCTTAGCAGCAGTATGATGACAACCTTGTCCCCGCTGCCGAGTCGGACAGGACCTGCCGGGCGAGAGACCTTCAGAAATTGTTCCAGCCTCATTCACATTAGTAAATTTAAGGTTACACCACCACCCTTATTTTTTCGAGACACCATCTCTAGGAAAGTTGCCAGCAAAAGCTTCAAGATCCAAGCCTGACCATGAGACCCAGTTACACCCCGTCAGACGTCGAACCTGATATTTACAAGTACGGTTGGTTTATTCCTCTGAGTTTTCCTTCTCATAGGACAGCTGCCAACCAAGGCTAATGACCATGTCCTAGCAAGGCTGGATATTCCGGGCCAGATGCCACCTGGTACTTCTAGTCCACGCGAAAAATAATTATTGTTAGAATTGCTAGTTGGTATATTGTTCTGAGTTTTCCTCCTCAAAGGACAATTGTCAACCAAGGCTTACGACCTCGTCCTGGCCAGAAAGAAAAAAGCGACAGACTTAACTCTGCCGGGCGTCAATCCAGTAGTTCGAGGTCTCGGAGTTGGCTGATAGGTGCTACACCTTGCCCAAGGGTGACGTGGAGGTAGTTATGGCAAAGGATAACCCCATTCGACCAGGTTGAAACTCCACAACCGGATGCTGTTTATCGTCATACCCGAAGACAATTATTATTATCATTATTATTATTATGATTATTATTATTATTATTCTTTCGTTTTGAAGATCGTTTAAAAACCGGAAGATGTTAACTGAACATCACGTTGCGACTCACAACCTTAGATGCTCAGTGCAAAGCCTAGAGTCCTTGCTGTTCCCAACAAGCAAGTCTTCTGTAAAGTTCTCAAATGACAATCAGGGCAAACCTTCCCCAGCCAATCGTCGAAATCCTTACATGATGTTGCTAATTATTATTTTTATTATTATTATTATTATTACTATTATTGAATGAAAAAAGCTTTGGTACAAGCCATAATAAATAACTACCAAATATTCCTAGTTAAAAATACAAAACATGTTCTGATATATGAAACAACCATTCTCAAACCTAAGAGACAGCCTTACTCAGCAGAAGGGAAATTTCGAATCTGATTGTGTAATAAAACTAAATAAAATTCTAAAACTAACTAAATAAAATTCTATTCATAACGTGCTTATTTTTATCAAATCAATATCTTGTGTTAGTCCTGAAAACACCTTTCGAATTATTGTCTCGCTATCTTATAATATTGTCTTTTGCATTTCCAAAACTGTCCTGAGCAAAAGTTCTTCATTTTCAAATATGCTTTTTATGTCTTTCTCACTTGTTTCATACCACCTTTAAAGGAGCCAATTATCAAAGGTACAACCTTAATATCGTACTCAGGTCGTGTTTTCCTCATTTCGAACGCCAACTGTATGTACTTACCCATCTTTTCTAGAAGCAAGTTCAAAATGTTCCGTTGCTTAGGGCACGCCATGTCACATATCCAGATCTTTTTCCTCTCTTTTTCCTCTATGGTCAAATCCGGCCTTCTAGCTGTAGTTGTTTTTCGTAAGTTGAATTCAAAATCCCATACTACTTTTCCTTTGTGGTTTTCGATAGTTGTTCCTCCTTCTCATTTCTCTTTATACTAAACTGTATCTTGGTCGATAAGGTCATACTCTTTAGCCCAAACAGCTGTCATGATCATCAATGCTGTGTTGTGTCTCGCCAGGTATTCACTATTTGCTAGTACTTTGCATCGAGCAACAAGATGTTCGACCGTTTCTTCTTTCTCTGTACATAATCTACATCGTCGATCATCCATCAACCCTTGCTCTACCTTCCAAGCTCTCGTCTCCACCATCTGCTCTAACATCATCATAATTGCTGCAGTTTTTCTGCCATGCAGGTTCTGCTTGAGCCAAATATGACACTTTTCTTTTTGTTCCTGATAAAATTGGCTTTACTGTTCTTTGATCTTGTAGTTTTCAATCCTTTTTGTTTCCGTACCTTTTTGTGAGCTGGTCTTGACTTTTAGCCATGTGGGTTTCCACTCTCTATCTTCCTCTATCACTCTATCATCAATCCTAATTGATCTGCCACGGTCATGACTTAATCCTTTACTATCGTGTTCTCCTGTTTTACCATTCTTATCCATGCTGCTTCAATCCATTGGTTACTTGACTTCGCCATATAACATGCAACTCGTAATCTTTCTTTGTACACATCTCTCATTGATTTCAACCCTCTTCTACCTTTTTGTCTTTTATTATTATTATTATTATTTATTGCAATCCTCTTCCTAGCTATCAAACGGGCTACCCGAGAAAAGAGAAGATTGAACTTCTATCATTTAAATCGTCAAACTAAGTTAAAATTTCTGCTTTTAATAGCATTACCCTAATATTCTATTAATGTCATTATCACCACTTTTTCTTATAGGATCAAGTTGTTATCGGTAAGCCCCACAAGAAACTATATCCTTCTCAAAATGAAATACAAAATAACTGTTATTTTTGTTAACAAAGCTAATGCAAACCTTAAATCTGTTATTCTTTCTTCTTAAACTCAGTTGCATGACTACAGCAGAAACAGCTATTCAAGGAATATAATTTGTAATTAATTTATTTTCTCTTTTTTAGAATTACTGGAGATAAAGGAGCTGACAATATTGATGAAGTTGCTAGGCCTCCTTTGAAAAAAGACCATCTCAACTCTTCAGTATGTGATCCAAGTTGTAAACGTTGTTTATATTTGTATTTTATGAAGTTAGAAAATTTTTAATATTGCAAAAGTTTTAGTCAGGTATAACATAATTCTTGAATACTATTTGTGTAAGGATGTACGCTGAATAATTCATCTCGATGTTAATTTTAACTGAAAACTTGATAACGCAAAAGAAATTGATCTTAATATTGGCATTATTCCTTTTGCATAATTTGTGGACGCGCATTATGGTTTCTTTATGCTTTCTTCTTTTTTCCTTCCTCTTCTCTTTCTTCTTCCTCTTCTTCCTTATTCAGCATTTTCCCGCTTCTGGTTCCATGACTAATACCCACTGCAGATACTGCGAAAAGCTAAAATTCATCAACTCCCACAATGGAACCTGAAACCACTTTTTCAGGGTGAATTTGGCTATCGACCTACCTACACTAGTCAATCATCAGGGCGCCCCTGCAGCCTGAGTACATTTTCAATTATTAGTTCTTGTATGACAATTATTAGCTCTTGTATTCTTCCTACCTTGATGATGCCCTCCCAGACAACCTCCAATTGGAACAACTCCAACCCGGGCTATTCCACTGGAAAGCTTTTGCCTTGAGATCTCACTGGCGTTTTCCAGGTCCTGGGCGGGAATTGTCCCCTCACCGTATAAAGTTCCCGACTAATCTTATTCTATTTGTTTCTATATTTGCTGTGCCAAACATATGTACCTGACTCTGCCTGGGGTATCTGATTGAATGGTTAAATTATTACGGAGACATTGTTCCATGCCTAAGATAGACTCTTCTCTTTTGGTTTAAATTATTTTTTTCCCGTACTTCCTTCACAGTTGTATACATGTAATGGGCTTTATCCCTTCTATGTTTCTTAAGCATAGCGAAGGCAGCTCGAAAACTGCTACTGAGTATTGCTTGGCTCTTTTATGTCCCTTAATGGTTTAGATCTATATTCAGGAATCATTTGAATAAGGAAGGGGCAACTCTGTAAGGGTGTCATATGAGTGCGAGAAAGAAAATCACTGTGATCTGGGTGAGTAAAATTATATTTAATCAAAATCCATTTATGACTAAGAAGATTTAGGTTACCTAGATGGATGGTTTTCTTTGGTTTTTCTGCCAGGATGATCATGGTAAGATGTTAACGTTACCTTATATATCTCTTGTTTTTCCACAGGATCTATTTTTATTAGATGCAGGAAGTTCTGGTCTTATCATGTGGGTCGGACGAAGATGTTCAATTCACGAGAAAAAAGCTTCTATTAACATTGCTTTGGTAAGCTTAGTTAAAGACCTATTTTCCTGTATTTGGTTTGATAGAAAGACATGCAGATAAGGACAGCTTTCTTCTTCTAGCTAACTGTGCTTAGAGAATCGAGGATTTACACCATCTATTAAAGGCAGTACAAAATTTGTCACTTAGCTTCTGAAATATTTTTTGTGAAGTTGGTTTTTCCCAAAATTATATTTTTTAAGACAATCTTTTCAAAAATAAATATATAAAAATAGCAAATAGATAACCAATTGTTAATATCTGCAGAGATATTTCGAAAGTACTCAGTTAATCTAAAGTAAAAAAAAACATTCTATTTTATCAAAGAAGAATAAATGCTATGTGAATTTAATATTCTTTGAAATCCTATAAAAATATCCCTGTTTTCTACATAAAATAAGAGAATTTTAGTTTGCCGGATGGCAGGAATTAATAATGAGTTGTCCTTGAGCCCGTTCCAGCTCGAGAAAATAATGCCTTGATAGTGACACCGTAGAGGAGCCGTGGCTTAATGGTTAGTGCAACTGCACAGTAACCATGAGTTCCGGGTTCGATTCCCCGAGCTGTCGAGGAGCATTTGGAATTTTGCAATGAAAAAAAGCCAGTTGATTGGCGTCAGGAAGGACATCCGGCTAAGAAATTCCTCACTGCCAAATCAAAGTCCCTCTGAAGGGCACCGTCTGAGCTGGGGAAAAATGACGTTAAAACTAAAAAAAAGTGACAATGTCTTTTTAAGACAAAGTTTCCCAGAAAATTCAATTTTCCTAAAACAATTGATACCAACCTCATTACTGCGGTGTTTCCTGTTTTAATACAAGAACACATCAGTCGTGTCATTTGTCTACTTAGAATATTCTTTGGAGGATTACTTTTTGTTGTCAAAACAAAGAATTAAATTTTCAGAGATTAAAAGCAGACAATATTTTAGGAAGACCTTTGTGAATTTTGTATCAAATCTAATATTACCTGTAAGGATATATTGAAAGTACTGTGGTCAGTGTATCACCTTATCAGAAAAATGGTACCCTTAAAGCATGCATTTGTAAAAACACCTAAAGCCATCCATTTAATAGCAAGAAGAAATAGCACGAGAAATAGCATTTAAAACACTAGATCCAAGTCATCCATTCAGATATTTGAAACTAAAAATGGTAACATTCTAAGTAAGTAAGTAAGTTTTTATTTGCCACAAACATAAAATGAAAAATGTTTACAAATGTTTAAAAAAAAGAAAGGCCTAGAAAGATTCTGGAAATTCAGTTATTTGAAGTGAAAAATAGGCTTGGTCTAAATAACTGTGATTGGTACGACTAGAGAAAAAATCTATTTTTATAGGTGAGTGAAAATGCTGAGAATGCTTAGGTGGTCGCTTGGGGTCACACACCTGTGCAAAATCCGAAATGAGTACATCTGGGGAACAGCACATGTTAGAAGATTAAGATTGAAACAAAGAGAGGCAAGACTTAGATGGTTTGGACATGTGATGAGAAGGGAAGAGAACTATATCGGAAGAAGAATGTTAGAGATGCATCTGCCTGGGAGGAGAAAAAGAGGAAGACCAAGGAGACGTTACATGGATGCAATTGAAGAGGACATGAGGGCGTTGGGAGTGAGAAGAGAGGACGCTGAGGACCGTACCAAATGGAGATGCATGATCCGCTGTGGCGACCCCTGACGGGAGCAGCCGAAAGAGAAAGAAGAAGAATATAGTTAACTGGTGTTAGCTTGGTTGTGTTTATGCGAACGTGGGAAAAACTTCACTCGGGGTAATGGAGTTTGCAAATCTTAACTTGGTACCAAGAAATCTTCTTGGTCAACTTCTTTACTGTCGGCAGGTCATCCTTATTGAAGCTCCACTCTCAAATTAAGCTTTAAATGATAACAGTTTAGCATTGTGTTGGTCTTTGCATACTAAACGATGGTTTTGGAAGCATTTCTTCTTGGTCGGTCTTCCTGATAGCATATTAGTTATGAATAGGAGGAATGAAAAATGGGCCACACTTATCTTTTAAAAACACAAATCTTTTAAAAGTTGTTAATATTTGATACTAGGTAAAGAAATGTGTTGCATTTATAATCGTTTACGGCATAAGACTTCAGTTAACAATTGGTCAAAGAAGATCCCGCCCATTGGTGTGATCTTAAACATCTCACCAAGGAACGATGAGTTCTCAAAAAAAATTGCCATATCGGGTAATCCATTTTTTGACAGCTTTAATAATATTCACAGAAATTAATGTCAAGATTATATTTCGAAAACTATAGATCTTGTTGTGGTAGATGTCTTTTATTTTCCGGTAATCGGAAATTATAGTAAGACATGAATTCAGGGCCACGATAGGGGGCTGAATAATAAATAAATAGCTTATGATTCGATATACCGTAAAACTCCGAATATAAGCCCCCCCGAATAAAACCTTAATGCAAAAGTAGGGCCATATATAATCCCCCCGAATATAAGCCCATGTGTTTATACATGGATTAAATACACAGAGAACGTTGTAGAGAAACATCTTTTATTCTAACATCTTGTATTCTTTTAATGAATTTCTGACGGTACATTTATGAATCTTGGGTCCATATAGATAACAAGTACAGGGGAGTTCAGTGCCTCCCCCGAGGACCCATGTTCCCTCTGGTGTTCACCGTTTTTCTTCTATAATCGTCGTTTTAATTTGATATAACTTCCATTGTTTCATCAAAGGAAACAACTGCCAGTGCTTCTGGATCATGTCCTACTACAATATCTTTGTACTTTACAATGATTACCTTTTTGCTGTACTTATTGTCCGGTTCAGGAAAACATTCTATTACTTCATTCACTTTGTAATTGTGGTCGTAAACATGATGACCCTTTACTCTTGATTTTACTTGACCTAAACACGCCAATGCCATGGTTGCTTTCCTGTTGTGTCTTAATATAAGCTCAGGGCTTATATTCGGAGTTTTACGGTATGTATCTAGAATATATATTTTTTGTAGATTTTCAAAATACACTGAATGGCGACTTGCAAAACATTTAAAGCACTGGAGTAGAATGAAAAATGTCTTTAAACTCGATTTCACTTAACATATATTACTACCAGCGTTACCAATTGAGCAATCTGTGGCCTCTCAAAGAAGTAAGTTTTTATATTCTACTAATAATGAACTTAATTATTTTGAAGCTAATATTGCTTTTATCTTGTTTTTTGTTTGTTCCAATCAGTATTTTAAATTAACAGTGCTTATTGTTTATTTATTTATTTATTTCTTCATTTCAAAATATTTAAACAGAATATAATTCTTCAGTTGCTATCATCTATGCACTGATATTAATGCAAGTCTTGTCGTCTTGAAGAAGCAAATCATTTTCAGTGAGATCTGGCAAATGACTGACACTACCAATTTTACGAATACGTTCCTACAACTTCGATAATTACGAGAGTTAAGCAGTTCATTTAGGCATCTGCTGGTTTCAGCTGCTGACCGAGTAAATATTCTTGTTTTTACGCTAAAACATCACCTTAAGTGCAGTATTGACCAAGTGATTAAATCAAGAGATTAACATGGAATAGGTGCGGTGTTCCAAGTCCGGCCACGCCCCGAGACGTACTGTACCCAATTTGTATCTTTGTTATAAGTGGCACACTACTGAGTTTGTACATGTTTTCGGAAATAAAATTGAAAGAGGAAAGCAATCAATAAATCAAAAAGCTTAAAAATAAAAAGCTAAATAAGAACAGGAACCCTCTTCACTCAAGTGGCAACAGAGGCTTTGTTAAGGATAAAAACAAAATTTTCCAAAATCTGACCAGATCAAAGAGTTTACCTCAAATTAAGGCAATTTTTAGTAAAATGGGTTGTTTGGAAGAAAAACACATTTCTGCAAAGCATGAGTACATTATTATAATTGTTGACAAGAGAAGCAAGTTTTTTCTCTCGTCCATAAATTCTCACACCACTATTTATTTTGATAAAGGAACTTTCTTTCAAAATTAGCTAAAACAAATCAGTAAATTCTATTACAACAGATCAGCATAAATATTGCTGAAACATTTTCAGAAATCAACCTTTAAATAAATATCACACCCACATGTAATACTCAAATTTAAACGGAAGTCAATGATATCTGTTGTATTACGGAGCAAACTCTGGCTTTTAATAAATAAACAGAATCTATTTTACTGTTTTGTCTAGTTGTCGTTTATCCAAAGGAAAAAATACTAAAACACCAAGGTCATGCAGTGTTCTATCGGTTTGAATGTAACTACAAACATTGTATTGCCTAAATTGTGCTAATTGTTTCAAAGATTTTACATAATTAAATATATCATGGTTATTTTGATTGGATTAAATTCTCAGCTGTTTTCTCTTTCTCCAAAGACAGAATTTATATAAATAAACAACAAATTATTTGAATACCCTATGCTACAGAGAGAGAGAGAGAGAGAGAGAGAGAGAGAG
>RDPX01000039.1:2130518-2145346 GCA_003991215.1 Morbakka virulenta
GACGGACGATGTGGTTTGGATTTCTTTGTTTCGTAGTCATGACGAAAGAAGTAGTCTGGAGGTGTTTGTAGTGCTAGTAGGGCCCCCAAAGTCCTTTCTACCACCGCAGTCCGTACATTTAGGGGATGCGCCCAGCCGTTATCCTGTTTGTCGGATCTTCCCCTGACCGCCTGATGCATCAGCCGTTGGTCACGATCTAGGGACTCATCCGCCTAACGCATCATCCATTGAGCTGCTGCCCTCAACTTCACCATTACCCTGGTAGGGGAGCTTTGGGGTTGCTCGACTTGCTCAAGATCTACCCAAAGACTGCGCAGGGAAGGAGCGTCTCACACCTCCTTGCAGGTTACAACACATCCCCAGTATTAAAATAGGAAAATCTTGTGGCAATCGAGTTCACTTAAAAGGACAAGGGTATTCACCAAATCGTTTATTGTGATTTCGTTACAGCACAGCATTTACTGCTAAATCGTGAATGTGGCAAAATTTCGAGCTAAAACAGTTCATGGCAATTGGCAAAGCTAGGTATAATTTCCTTTGAAGAGCATTGGAAATAATTTATATTCAACTTGCGTCACATTCTCTTAAAAGACAAGAAGAATTTGTATACAGTCTTCAATAGCTTTAGGCAGCTAGTTACAAAATAGGCTTGCTTTCTTGATCATATCTTTGTTTTTTGGAATTAATAAAAAAAAACTAATATAAAAAAGCTAAGAAATTAATAATATATATATATACGAAATATGAAGTTAATAAATATTCCTTTTTTTATTTGTCTCTCTGTCTCTCTGTCTGTTCCTCTGTCTGTCTCTCTGTCTGTCTGTCTGTCTGTCTCTCTCTGTTTCTCTCTTTCTTTGCCTCTCTGTCTATCACCTTGTCTTCCTTTCCGGATTCTTCCTTCTTGTATGTTTATTTTCTTTTTTTCTCTATGTTTTAATACTTAATACTTTATGTTGATTGGATTTTTTTTGTAGAAAAGCCCGAAAATATGTTTGATGTTTCGTCTCTTCATCAGCGAGCACAAAGAAAAAAGTTACCTATTCCTGATGATGGCAGTGGAACCGTTCAAGTATGTATAAAGAACAAGCTATCAATGGTTTAACAATTTTTTAACTGCAATCAATACTCAACATTATATAAATACAAATATAAATATAAATACATATCAAGTAAACAATGCTCTTTTTGTTTTGAAACCAAGAGTGTACTGATGCCATCACCATTCTCTGCAGCCTCCATAGTTATTCCTACTTCAACCTATTGACTCTATCCCATATTGGCAATGCTAACTCGATGGATTACCCAGAACCCTTCCCTTACTTGGTCACTAAATATCCTTGCTAGGGAATAGGGGCAATCCACTGGAGAACAACAAAAAGTTCGAGGAATAAAATTGGGTTAAGAGAAGGGATAAGGTGACAGCTTTGAGAAAGATAATTGGATTGACAGAGAAGAGAATTTGATCAGAAAAAACAAATGGGGCTTGGTGAAGAAAGAATATGAGAATGAGGTAAAAACAAATTAGCAGAAAAGAAATAGAAATAGAAGTGAACAACGACTCGGAAAACTCAAGAAGCCTTTCGTAGAACTTTTTACTGAGATGCAATTCTTTGATCAAATTAATAATAATTTTATATATTGTTGGATTATTGAGCTTATTTATGATTTTTATATCAAAATGTTGAAGAAGTGAGATGTTATAGATTGCACCCACTCTTTTTAACTTAAAGAGACGAAAATGAACAAATGAAGCATCCTACAAGAGCAGAACTCGAATTAGCATACTAGAGCTTTATAGCAAGATATTACTTTGGTATTTGGGTTATAAGAAGAACGAGACCATTTAAATAAATGTTGATTGCAACGATGAATCAGTATACAAATTAGTAAATAACACTATTAGTAAAATTAAATGGTCTAAAGAAAGCAATCTTATCTACTTGTAGTACAGAGTTTAAATATGTTTATATCAATTTTATAGATTAAAGTTCAGTCTTAAACATGTGTTTGGGTGTCCAGCATCTTATCAGCACAGCCTGGGACATTAAATCTTTGTTTTAATGAAGTTTATAAAGCACCCAATCTACATAAGTATTAAATATTCATTATTAATACTAGATATAAATATAAATATATATGTATATATATATATATACTCAATCTGCAGACAGTACTGTTTCGCCCTTTATTGGCTCATCAGTGCAGCACAGAGCTTCTGAGAAATAACTCGCTGGCCATGTTGCCAGAGCAGGCACAACCTAAAGAGTTATTGTGGGATCCTGTCAGAGTGCTCAAACTACGCAAGCGCAGTGAGCTCCGCATTACGCAAAAAAACAGGTCCCCAAATCTCAGAGAGAGTGCTCAACCAAATTTTCGTAAGGGAGCGTTATATATTTATAATATATAATATATATATAATATATATAATATATATTATATATTATATATTATATATTAATATATAATATATATATATATAAAATATATATATTTGTAGGTAATATTTCAAGTTTACCATGTGTTGAATCATAATTAGTTTTTAACAGACATTGCAACCATCATTAGGGTAACGATACGAGTATTATCTCATGAAAGTCACCAAAAAAACTTTTGATTTAAGCCATGATAAACTGAGCTTTCGACATGAATCCAGATAAATGAAGCAACCAAAACAAGAGCACATTCAAATATAATTATTTCTCTTTGTGAGGACTTCAATACTTTAAGTAAAATTGCTTTTCTATAGGCCTTGAGATTTTGGCCAACCCTTGCTTCAATCAACTGTACGTTAGTTTCCTAATGAATCAAAAGAAGGATATTGAAGACCGACTACCAATGTTTGTAACTAGCAGTGTAACAAAATCAATAGACAATATTATAAGTATTTGCTGAAAGCAATGTTAAATACAACATTCAGAGCATGTCGTATTACTGTAAAGATTGAAAGTTTCATATATATATATATATATATATATATATATATATATATATATGAGTGTGTGTGTGTGTATGTGTGTGTGTGTGTGTGTGTGTACTATGCATTGGAGAAAAAACCAAGCTTAAAAAAATATCTCAATGAACAAAAATGTAATACCATATTTTTCTTCATTAATGTGAAGAATATGATTATTTTATATTTTATTGTATAGAAAAGTACTGAAATGTAAATAGCATCTGTAAATATTGTCAATAATAATAATAATAATAACAATATTTGTAGTCATTTATTAAACAACATTAACCTTAAACTTTTCATCTAAACTTCTCTATTTTTATACAGGGTCTCCCTTTAGATAATTAATTACAAAAAATTTGAAGTGACACGGACTATTAAACAAAAATTATAAAAATAATTAAAGCAATTAAATGCTATTATTTTTTAAGATTTGGAAAGTAGACGACGCGGATGTCATCGAGTGGAATGAAGCACAATATGGTGTTTTCTATGATGGAGATTGCTATTTAGTACTTTATAAATATCGAGACGAACAACAGAGATTAAGGTTTATGATCTATATTTGGCAGGTAAGTAAAGTTTGAGTGCAAAATATGACAACTGTACCAAACTCTCACAAGAAAACATGAATTGCTAATGATAAATATAATAATAATGATAATGATAATATATAACGAAAATAAATAAAAAAGGAATATTTATAAACTTCATATTTCGATATATACAAATATATATATATATATACATATATATAAATATTCTTACGATAAAGTACGATAAAATAATTCATTATTCTCATGGAGTGCTCTTTGTCTATAACAGAGTGAATAAAGTAAGGCAGAGCAAACAAAATCTACATAGTTCTACTTGTTTGCTTTGCCATAATGTCTCTCTCTCTCTCGAACGCGAACCAAAGTATATGAAAAACGAAACGGGGTGCCTTCAGAAGACGGAAGATAGGGTGAGATTGACGTTGGTTGACTTGAGCATATTCATTGCTCTCTTGCCAATAATTCACTTGAATTAGAAAACCAATACTTTGAATATGGAATAGTGATAACAAACAGGAAGCAGAACTTTGAACAGTTTTAAACATTAGAGAGGAAGTCGTTCAATATTTTTGCCTCCCTGTCTTAGTACATGACCATACTCTAACTTATACTTTGATAAAACCGAGGGATTTCCATAAGTTCGAATGGTTACTTTCATTTGACGCAGGTTAAATTGCTTCAAAATTGTTCTTTAACCAGTGATTACAACAATAACATACAATAATTTATTAATAAGCACATTTAGAATATTTACTAAAACAAACTAAATATGTAATAAAAAGCTTTGTGTAGTCTGAGCTCACAACATTGGTTCAGAAAATGCAAGTATCATGTTTACCTTCAAAAAGAAGAAATACCAAACAACTGAAATGATTGGTTTATTTATTTATATTTATTAATTTATTGCGAATATTTATACAGGATATTCAGTTCAATAATTTCTACGTACAAAGATATCGTCCATTTCTACTCTTGTATTGGATCTGGCGATAAAGCTTTAACTGGAAACAGTGAGGGTCGAACTTACGACTATGACGTTATTAGCGCCGAACTTCGCCCACTGAGCCAAGCTGCCATAATTATAATCATACTCCATTTTTGTTATAAATACTAAAGTACTATCGTTTGTCTATTAAGCTGATTATAGAGATCTGGGCAAGGAGAAATGAATGAGTGAAAAATATCTATATCATTTAAAAACCAAACGGAAATTAGGAATTAGAAATTACAAAGGCCACCATGGCGTATTAGCAAGACAAGACTACTGCTAATTACGTAACACTGATACTGAAATCTGTGGATTATGTATAATATATCTGGTTTTAAAAGTAGTGTATTTGTCAAGGTTTCATATGGCAAGTTTCATGAGCATGCGCATGCGTATGTAGCTTTTACCAGTAATTGTGTCCCCATTTTGGGTTCCAATATTTGTTAGGTCTGCTTGTATAAAGGAAACAAATATTTGAAAACATTGATGAAAAAATAGCCAAATGATTTATTATTTATTATTTTAATTTTAAATTCCCCGTTTGCCACCGCCCATCAGGGTGGATGTGACAAGATCTGTCACCATTATCAACTCAGGCAACCTGTGCGTAAAGAAATCTAAAAGGTGGTTGACAGTAGCTCTTTAAAACCTCAAACTAACCAAAGCAGTTATGATGTATTGAGGTGGAATTCATAAAGGCAGAACCCGAAAACGTCCTTTTGTCATATGTAGCAGTAAATCTTGGAGATGAAGTACCAGAGGAAGGAGGATCAAAAACGAAATGAGCGACTTTTTCAGCAACTTGTTGCCCGAGGTAAGACACTATCCCCTCCATACATGACTGTTTTAGTGGCAGCAGTCCTATCGATCTTGCTATTCGATTCAACAGTGGAGCTGTGGACAAATAATCATGCAACGTTTTTGTTCATTTGTGGGAGCAAAACCAACTTCAAACTCCGAATTTGTTTAAGTGTTTCTGAACATCCCGACAAAATCTGTTTACAAACTACTAGCTAACCTTACTGGTATGAAACTTTCATAAACGATTATCATAACTCTAACAGCCGTATTGTATATGGTGTCATTTTAAGAACTTGGTGCTCGTATCAAGCAGGATGCAGCTACGTTTGCCCCAGTTAAGGAACCACAAGATAAGGCATTTCGTACGAGACTTTTACCTTTAGTTATTAATTAAGCTGTTCTTAAAGCATTGTTTAAGATTAAAGACGAAGAATTAAATGTTGTTAGAGCAGTTGCCATTTGCTAAACTGAGGATCGTGCAAAATTTGTGGAGGTAACTGTCCATTGCGCTAGACAAATACAAATTTTAGTTAAACAAAGTGAATGAAAAACATCCCAAAAATTGTCTTTTTTAAAGAGACCTACAATTTCTTGAATATTAAAGTTCATCTTGAGGCTGTTTGTTGGAGGAAGAAATTTATTTATAAGAAAATTTGTCCTCTAATAGATCTCTTTTTTTCTCTAAAATGAGATAAGGATCCAATACCCAAACTCAATGCTTCTGTAAACACCGATGACAGGACATATGTCATAGAGATAGATATTGCAGCAGCATAAAATTTTCTTTCTAGGTGTTATTGGCAGGACATTTTTAGCCCAGTCCTCTCAAATCCATCTAATTGATGTAAATCAGTCAGCAATTATGACGTGGTACTTCCAGGAGCTTCTGATGACAAAATCATAGCACCTAGGTTAGCCAAAGTTCATAATGTACAATTTGTTGTACTCGATGTGCTAGACTTTACTCTTTTATGTTTAATGCTTACAGAAATCATGGGAATACATGTTGATAAATTAATAAACTCTGCTGAAGACTGTCGTGCAATTTTGGCTTACCTTAAGAAAGATTCAGATCTTAAAGAGAGATATTACAAAGTGTGTTCAGAATTTCCTAGATTATGAGAACCCGATTTTGGCTGTGTAAGTGATATTGACATTAAAGGTACTTTTAAATCTCAGAAAAAAGCTCGCCCAGTTCCTCATTCAGTTTAAAAGGAGTTATATATGATGGCATTGCCAAAAAAGCCTTACTTTCTGGCCATCAAAGTCCAAATTAGAGTATATAGAGATGACTCGGAGCAGTGATTTCACAGCTTTAACCTCATTATCATCCTTTGCCTCATTATCATCCAATATTCGGTGTGGAAGTCATGGGGTGGTTACAGATTCACCAAGGTAAAATTAACTGATGCTTGTAACAAAACTAAGGTGGGATAAAGGTGTTACTTTAACACCTGGTTATTTTGATAAAGTAGTAGACCAATTTACTAAGGGTTTGAAAAGAGTTTCGATTTTTGTGGTTGATATTCTGGTAAGCGGAAAGGATATTGAAGATCACTTGTTTAATCTCCATGGACTGTTACAACTCATAAATAAGAATGTAATATATTATCATCTTGATAAATCCCAGATTGCTCAACTTTTCATGGAATATTTGAAATATTTACTTTCCAGTGACGGGCTTACAAAAGAGAGTTGATGCTGTCCTCGAGATGCCAAATCCCACTGATGTTTTTGCTCTGGAGTTATTTCTTCACCCTATTGTTACAGTTTATTGCGTTATTATTAGATTTTCGTTCTGTCAACTTTACTTCAATTTGGCAATAAATTTGGGGTCTAAGATCCCATAATGTTAATTATCAAGACGTAACGATACGAGTTCTAATAATATTTTACTGTAATTCATAAGCATATCTTAGTTCAAATTTCACAAAATTTGACAATATGTCAAGAATGAAACCCAGCATCAACTCTGTAAACGTAAATGTTTGAAATTTATTTAATTCTTGTTTTTGTCTTTTGATTTTTTTTGTCTATCATAAACATCTGGCGAATGAGGTGATCGCTATGTTCATGAATACCACTTGGCAAACGGCGCCATACCATTGCCCCGGCTGTAGCTAAACCTAGGTAGGCTTTCTGACAGGTTGTCAGTATGCTTGTGAATTATGTGTCAGCGGGATCACCTGATCCTTAAACTGCTGATGAACAGCATAGGCACTCCTGTCTTTCTTGTCAGAGACCTTTTCCTTAGCGTCTTTGACTACAGCCGGTCCTCCACTGCCTTGTGGATTAGTTTATCGTTAGAAGTCAAGGCCAAGGGTGAAAGTCCCTACAAAAAATTGATTTGCTGTCTGCAGATTATACCTTTTTAGGTATGGTACTGTTGAAGCCCCTGCTGCCTTGCAGTGGAGTCATTGGTTTGACAAAGACTAGAGTTAGTGCCTCGATAAATACACTGGGCGGAAGGCAATGACAAACCACCGCTCTAATATGCCATGAAAATCATGGATATACACAACTTACGAAGTATAGCAAACCACGAAAATGGAATTCTACCTGACAACTTGAATTCCTTGTCCGTTACGGCCGATCACGGGCAGCAGGTGTCACCGGATCGTCATCAAGCTATTGCCTGCAACATTACCAAGAAGCACTTGGCAATAGGATCATGGAATGTAATAACACTATGTGAAATTGGGAAGTTGGATAATGTAAAGCAAGAAATGAATAGATTAAAGGTTAACATTCTGGGCATATGCAAGACTAGATGGACAGGTAACAATGAGTTCAACAGCGGTGAATACAAAGTGCTACACGTGGGCGGAGAGAAGCAAGAGCGAGGAGTTGCCGTGATACTAGACAGAAGACGCACTAAGAGCCTGTTAGGATGGAGCCCTTTTTCAGATAGAGTCATGTTAGTGAGACTGAAAGGAAATCAAACAGATATTGCTATTATTCAAGTGTATGTACCAACATCTACGAGCAGCGAAGAAGTAAACGACGAGTTTTATGAAATGCTGGAGAAAGCTAAAAGGCAATGTAAGTCTACTGATATCACAATCATAATGGGTGATCTAAATGCAAAGGTTGGAAATGAACCAGAGGGAGAAACAGTTGGAAAGTTTGGTTTAGATACACAGAACGAAAGAGGAGAAAGATGGGTACAATGGTGCAAAAGTTATTAATATGTCATTTCCAACACATGTTTCGAGCAACATCCACGTAGATTATGGACTTGGCGAAGTCCAGGAGATAAGGTCAAGAACCAAATTGATTATATTGCTATCAAAAAACGGTATCGGAGCTCAATCCTACAATCAAAAGCACACCCCGGAGCAGACTGTGGCAGCGATCACAACCCAGTCATATGTAAATTGAAGCTAAAACTGAAGAGTATTAAAATGACGAAGTCAACGATAAGGTTGGAATATAGTTCTCTGCTTCCGAGCCACACAATTCGAAAAAAATATACTGTGTCTGTTCGAAATTGTTTTGAGGTGCTCCAGAATGAAGGTAAGACGAAATGGGAAACACTTAAAGAAACAACAATAAGGACTGTGAAAGAAGTAGTACCTAAACGCGAGAAAAGACCAAAGAAAAAGTGGATAACAAAAGAGATTTTGGATAGAATAGAATTCAGGCAAACAATTTTCGATCGCAGTAGCGAGAAATATAAACAGGCCACAAAAGAAATTAAGAAAATATGTAGAAAAGCAAAGGAGATCTGGCTTAACGTACAGAGAGAAGAAATCGAACGAATCAAGAACACTGAACCTGGCACAATGCACAGAAGGATCAAAGAGATTATTGGTTTTAAAGGATGCTCCTCTACAGGGTGCATAAAGTCAAAAGATGGTGAAATCATCATGGAAAAAGACAAGGTACTAGAAAGATGGACAGAATATATTGGTAATCTCTTTGCTGACGACAAGGGCTGTAAACCAGAGATAAGGAACTTCATCGAGGGTCCGAAAATCATTATATCTGAATGGAGAGCTGCATTGCACAAGATGAAAAAGAATAAAGCTGCAGGTCCGGATGATGTAGTATTAGAGATGATTGTACCACTGAAAGACTTCGGCATTGACAAGCTCACAGAAGTTTTGAATGAAATTTATGACAGCGGTGACATCCCAAAAAGCTTTAGTAAATCAATGTTCATAGCCCTGCCAAAGAAACATGGTACAATTGAATGTGAAATGCATAGAACGATAAGCCTAATGAGCCATGTGATAAAAGTTCTCTTACGAATTTTGATGAAAAGAGCAAGAAATAAGATAATGCCGGAAATAGGAAAAGAGCAGTTTGGGTTCGTTGAAGATACCAGTACGAGGAATGCGATTTTTATCCTGCGAATGCTTTCCGAAAGAGCTATTGAAATGCAAAAGGATCTTTATGTTTGCTTTATAGACTACACAAAAACATTTGATAAAGTGCAACATAAGGACGGAAAGTATATAAGGAATTCTAAGAAACCTATACTGGGAGCAAACAGCGTACATGCACATTGGCGGTGACAATAGCTCATATACCGACATCAAGAGAGGCCTTCGGCAAGGATACGTATTTAGCCCAGATCTTTATAATTTGTACAGCGAAATCATTCTTAGAGATTTAAAACCATTACAAGGGTTAGTTGTAGGAGGGCAGAATGTTAACAACTTAAGATACGCAGATTATATTGTACTGATCGCAGAATCAGAAGGAAAGCTGCAAGAGTTACTAGACACTGTTGTAGAATCCAGCAGAAGCAAAGGCTTGTCAATTAATGTTAAGAAGACAGAGTGTATGAATATTAGCAAAGAAAAAGCAGAAAAACTGTGTAAGTTATTAATTGGTAATATATTTATAAAACAAGTACAACAGTTCAACTATTTTGGCAGCATGATTACCACAGATGGCAAATGTAATCGGAAAATCTGGAAATGAATCAGAATGGCAAAAGATGCATTTGAAAAGCTTGGAAGTGTACTGAAAAACAGTAAAACCTCTATGTCTACCAAGATCAGAATGTTAAATTGCTACGTGCTCTCCATTCTCACTTATGGCAGTGAATGTTGGACAATTTCAAAAGGGATGGAAAAACGAATTGAAGCAGCAGAGATGTGGTTTTTTAGTAGAATTCTGAAATTATCTTGGACGGAGAGAGTAACAAATGATGAGGTGCTACGAAGAGTAGCAGTAAAGCATTCTCTTTAAAAAACAATCCGAAAGAGACAGTTGGAGTTTTTGGGATATATAATGCGTAAGGAAAAACTGGAAAACCTGAGCATTATCGGCAAGATCAAGGGGAAAAGAAGCAGAGGTAGACAGAGATTAACATACATAGAGAGCATTAGTAAATGGACGAACAAAACAGCTCAAGTACTTCATAAGAACACTAAAGACCGGAAGATGTGGACGTCCGTGGTCACCAACGTCCTTGCGGGATATGGCACCTGAGAGAGAGATTATAAACATGCTTGCTCAAAGCTGCTTGTTTTGGTTTCTCTATATCAGATTTATCGAATTTTCGATGTATTCAGCATAAGTTTCTATTGTTACATGCCGGTAATTACTTGCCTTCTTAGCTTATTTATACTGAGCTAAGTAAGAAAAATATTTAGAGTCAAATTCGGTAACTTTTGGGAATGTGTGGCCCTAAAAAGTTTGGTGTTTTTTGACCACTTTATTAGTTATCTCTATATGGTACACATCAGTGTTAAATAATCTGATTGCAGAATGAACTAGATAAATTCGCCTGTATCAATATTTCTATTGTTACCTACTATTACTATATATATATATATATATATATATATATATATGTATATAAACAAAGAAAGACCGATGAAGAGTTTGTTGTAGGTCTTAATACAAAGAAGAGTATTTGTAACAAAGAAAGGTATACCTTGAGATTTTTAAGGCATTGCCCTTATTTTTTTAAATCCTATTATAAATATTTATTAGTTTATTAGCAAATTGAATATGGTACAAAATATTTATAAATTTTTCAATTATAATTGATCTTAATAGGGTTTAAAAAGTAGTAATGAGGAAAAGGCTCAGGCTGTTGATCAAGCTGAGAATTTGGATGAAAGTCTGGGTACAGATGCTATTCAAGTAAGCAATTAAAAAGGTTACTATTGGGTTTTTTATGTTTACATTATGTCAAAGTATTTTATGTATTATGCCATAAATTACGAAGAGAACTACAAATTTTAAACCAGGAAATAGAAATCCACACTCAGGTGTAGAACGTGTTCGAATTTGTGCAAGCTTGCATATATTAATAGATTTATATCTAGAAAATCAAAGTGTACCACCCCACTTTCTCCTAATGTTAATACACACAAAAGAATTGCCATTAATTTTATGTGTATTGATATTAGGGTAGGCTTTGGATCGTCATGCTGACAATAAAACAAAAGAAAGTTGCATTCTACAAATCACAACAGCATGGCGGGTTAAACACTCTGCTTTTGTTCTCACTTTGTCTTTCTTCTTTGTGTTTTCCATCAGAGTGTATTTTAGTTCCTAATTAATTAGCTTTTCAGTATTAAGCATTATTTCACAGTAATTTTGCCCAGCTGAAATACCTTCACCATAGTATTTACTTAATCATCATCTGTCCAGGTTCGTACTCTTGCTGAAGGTCAGCATCACTTTTCGCTTCACCTACTCCGCCTAGACACCTGGACCAATCTTGATGAAATTTTGCACACATACTCCCCACACTCCAAGGATGATGCCAAAACAAATGTTTTGATTTTTTCAATGAATTTTTAAAAGTTTCAAAAAATTCCAAACAATTTGTGATACTGAACCAGCGAAAAATATTACTTCAGTTAAGTAAAAAAATACTAATACGCAGCAGCTGTTGGAATTTGAGGAGTTTTTGTTTTTATCTTTGTATGTTAATACATATTGTGATAGGGAATGGGTCAATAATCAAATATTTTTGTTGCAAAGTACAAGATCTCGTGACACATCAAAACTTGCCTCTTATGGAACTTTAATTACCGTAGTAAATAGCACAACATCTTATCTTCACAAGGAGGTATTGTGAATCCTCTGAAAGAAGATTTATATCTTACACAGACCCATTCATTGCTTAAAGATACTGCACACCACAACATAATTGTGGTCTTCATGAAGAACTCATTGTGTTCATTCTTAATTTTATTTCATTATCATTATTATTATATGTTTTGATTTTGCTATGTTTATGTACGACATGTACAAAGTCACCGACCGGGGACCTCAAGAAACAGCAAGATAAAAGTTTTCTATGAGGAAACAAAAAATACTATTTTTCGAGAGTAATTAACATTGATAAGTGGCATCATTTAAAAAAATCTGTATGTGTAGAATGATAATTCTTTACTGACTCCGTAGACTACTAAAAACAATATTTCAACTCTACGTATAATAATTTTGATCTACTTATCAGCATTCTTAGACATCATATCAAGTGCTTCAACAACGACAAGTAATGTGGTGGTTTCCAAGTGCCACATTTTTGTAATTTCAATCTCTAGATCCTTGTGTTTACTCAGTTCCTCATAGATTTTAAGAGAGGTGTTATTATCTGCTAGTATTGTCATATCAATCAGTAGAGTAGTTTTTGATAACAATATCTGGTCTCTTTGCCTGTATCACTCGGTCTGTTTGTATGTTGAAGCACCAGAGAATACTTGAGCTTTTATTTTATACAAACTTTGCTGGTTTATGTTCCCACCAATTATTTTTAAAGTAAAGGTTGAATTCTTTACGCATCATCCAGTGTATGTATTGGCCAACCCTATCATGCCGATTTTTATACTCAGTTAGTGCTAGAATTGGACATCCAGAAACTAGATCGTCGCTTGTTCCATTATGTTGATTACAAATTTGACATGATGGATTCGCACCACATTTAGCACATTTGCCTGACAGTTACGGGTTGAAAGACATTGATCCTGCCCTGCAATGTTGAATCCTTCGGTTTCACTTTTGAGACCTGAAGAAACTAACCAAAGATGAGTCAAAAATTTATTTACATCCTTAGCGTTACCTCTAGAGTGATCTTTATCATGTAGAGCTTTGCACTCCTATTGTCCAGTTAGGCGTTTAAAGGTAGCAGACTTTATCTTTTTGCCTTTAAAGTTGAATTTTTCTCTACATATTCATTTTTCAGGCTATCATTAGAAAAAATATTCAAACTTTTATCAAATTAAGAGCCATCTTTGGAAACAGAATTTAGTCGTTTTTTTCTCTTGTTTGGGTACAAACTTAAGCATCCAATCGTTGGTGGTTTCAAAATACACATTGAGTTGTTGTAATGAGTGACAATTCAAGTTGCACTATTTCCCTCCCTCTTTCGTTCCTAGGTAGATACAAACGATCAACATCCGGTTTGGGATGATGCATTCTATACATAGTTAATATTTTTCGGATGTTGACATCAATTTTCTTAATTTTTGCTTATGACCAGGTGATGATATTAAAGCTGTATCTTTTTAATGGTAAGGCCAAGGAATTTATTGCATCTATCCTATTCCTTGCATTAAGTTACTCCTAGTGATTCATTATCACATTAAAGCTCATTGTCTCTCATCTTTCATTGCCTTTCTAGAAAATGCACTAACGTATTGTTAATTCCTATGATACGTAAGCACTCCAAAATCCACGAATGTTGCATCATGTCAAATGCTTTCCTATAGTCAATCCGTCCCATTGCCAAGTTCACTTTCCTTATTCTAACTTCTCTGAGTGTCATCCTGTCTTTGTACAACTGATATGCTGTTCCTCTGCTCTTCCTTTTACATCCCTTTTGTTCCTCAGGTAGAACCTGGTTCCTTTCCAAAAACGAGTAAATTTCATCAGATAACAATTCTGTTAGTAACAAAGAGGTAAACATGTGATAGGAGGGTAGTTGCTTGCATTACTCCCGTTCGAGTTGTCATTCTGTAACAAAACAGTTCGGCCCTTTGTCATCCAAGCTGGTTTACCACCACTGGAATAACTAGCGCTTTTCTCAACGACCAAAGTCTTATCGATTGCCTCTTTAGGTTTTGGTATTTTTCAATTTTTTCATTTTCTCACTTTTCTTCATTTTCTTTGTCATACATTATTATTATTATTATATTTTATTATATATTAGTTATTATTACTTTTATTGTTATTATTATTATTACACTATAAAATATATTATTTTTATTATTATTATTTTTATTATTATTATTATTATTATTATTGAAAAATTCTTTAGAATTGCTATTTTAAAATCCAACACCGAGTCACTACCAGTGACATAGGGTGAGGGAAGTTGGGTAACAAAAACTTTTAAGGTGCACAAGAAGGGTGTCATTCAAACCGGTCAAAACATAATAAAAATCATTTTCTGACAAAACCACAAACATCAATTTGCAACAATTAAATGGAGAGGGCTTTCCTAAGAAGATGGGCAGTGCCATTCAAAACAATTTTTTGCACTTCCTGCAATGAGGGTTCACCCGGTATTTGCTTCAGGAAGGTGTCAGTTCCTTTCTTAATAAGACCCAATGCT
>RDPX01000039.1:2172215-2199729 GCA_003991215.1 Morbakka virulenta
GAGTTGTTTATTTCTAAATTCATCTTTAGTGTTCAATGTTGGTTTTATTTCACGAATATAGAGGGCTTCCAAAGTCTCTAGATGATCTAAGCTCTTAATTGTTGAATCTAGAATTTTCAAATTGTCAAAAACAGCCAATCTTGAACAGCAGTTCATGAAATGGGACCTCACTGCACCTTCCTTTTTACCTCTATGCTCTTTGAAGCGAGTGATTACATGTCGGCTAGTTTGACCAACATAGCAGGCGTTACATCCTGGACACGAAATTTGATAAATCACTCCACTTCTCAGTTCTTTCTTTAACACAGGTTTTAAACTTGTATTATGTATTGTTATCAATGCTGTTCCATTGCTTCATGATAGATCGTTGATTTTGTTTTTGAGTTATATAGTGACAGCATATTGAGTTCCATATCATAAATCTGATTTTAAACATACAAGTTGTCTTATTATATTATATTGATTTATGTAATACTAAGAGCATGTTGTTTTCATTTTCATCTGCCATATGTTTTAGTGTTATAATGCAAAACAGTCCAAATATATGTGGAAGTGGTAATGTAATATAAATATTTGTATCACGTGCTTTCTTTTAGGGATCTAGTTATAATGCAAGAAGGCTTCGAAGTTGATGAGTTTTGGGAATTTCTTGGTGGTAAAACGTCTTACACGACAGCAGATCAATCCATAGTAGGTTACACTTTATTTGTTAACAATCCACACTTTATTAATTTTTTTACATTTAAAATCATGGTTTTTTGCCTTTGTTATTTATTATTTAAAGTTTGAAAATGTTCTTTTCTTTATAGACTCTCAAGCTATAGATATAGGAGCTTTATCATGTTTTGAGTAAGCATTTGTGAGCTACGTTTCGAGAGATAATTCTCTTATTGTCAGCCTGACAATGGGAGAACCATCTCTCTAGACAATACATCTAGGAATGATACAAAGCCTTAAAGCATATCTCACAACAAAACCTATGGAACTGCTTACGAATTTTCGTTGTTTTTAGAGTATAATGATAATACTAAAATTATGTTTCCACAGTTTTTCGGTAAAAACATATTTTTTTTCAATTAAGCTTGTAAAAACTCGATAACGATAACTGAAACATTCGATAACTCGAAAAAATTTCCCATTCGATTTCCTCTAACATTTCGAGCTGTCAAATGTCAACTGTATGTAATAAAGGAAAATCGACATTTCATTAAATCTCTAAGCAGCCTTTTAATCACATTAGTGAAAAATGTTAATCTAAAACAAACATTTACAACTGAATGTAACTTCAAATGTGTGCTGTATTGCAAATTTAGAAGTTGCCAGCATGTCAACACTTTGCAAACCGACCATCCATTAGTCGAATATTCAAAAAGTGATGTGGTACCAGCATACACCTTCGTATGGTATATGCTTCCTTACGTGAAGACATTTTTCTGCCTACTTATATCATATCTAACTTATTTTCTCTTCTATTTGAAAGCATTTCATTTTCATTACATACTGATGTGGTTTTTCTCATAAAGGATAACACAGCTTTAGTAGAATTAAATACTTGATGCGTTTTGTTAATTGAAGTTGTTAACGTCTCTTCCACGTAAAACAGGGTTTATGTGCAAACAAAAGGGAAATAGAAAGACACAGCTCGACACATGCACATGTGCAAGATCACACAAGGAGCCAAAGTAACACAACAACTTGAGCTCTATCGAAAAAGGGCGTTTTCATTTGACAGTTGATGAGAACGAATGAACTTTGTAAAGTGTGAGATAAAATCAGAATTTTCTTTGTTAGTCTTTACATACCTTTGGTCATTTCATAAACATTACCGCAAAAAGCACTATTAAGCCCCGGGCGCTAAGACCTTTTAAAGTGGAGCTAAAAGAAATAGAGATTAACAGAGGTTTCTAAAAGAGATAGGGATTCATAGGGGAGCTTGCGAAGAAACGTCAATGTCAATAAACTACAAATGTGTTTTCTATCTATGCCTTTTATGTACACATTAAATACCAACGATTAAATGTATGATTATAACCATTTCTCCGCATCTACTTCTTTCCCTAATCACTGTATTCTCTAAAAGATGTTGCTTTAATGTCTCCTTTTTCGCATTATCTCACCTATTATAGACTTATAAAGAAATATTTAATTTGAACATTAAACAGGAGCGTTAAGGAAGTTTTAGTTGATTATCTAGCTATAGTAACATTGTATATGTTTGCTCCACAAAAATTGTTGGACATATAAAGATAAAAACAAATCTCCATCCTTTGAGCCAAGATTTGACCTTCATCATTTCGAATGTTCACAGTTCCTTGACAAAAAAGCAAGTAGAAAAGCGAATGGAATAATTGCTAATTTTTAATCAATAAGCTACTTTTTTCCCCAATTTCAGAGTTGGTTTCTCTGCTCTTTGTAGTCTGGTGTTTACTATCAATTCCAAGCACTTAAGTGTTATCTATCATTCTCTTTGATAATTCAAGAAGTAATTCATCATTGACTTGATTCATTTTGAACTTCAACCATGTCATCATTTTTGGTCAGTAAAAATCGTTTTGCACTAAATAATGGATTTCTTGTCATTTCTTTTCCAGACTGAAGCCAAACAAGAACAGCCTCGCCTTTTTCGATGTTCAACCGAATCTGGAAAGTTTGAAGTGAACGAGATTCTAGATTTTGATCAGGAGGTTGTTATGCTTATATTATATTATATTTATTATAAGTATGTAATAATATAAAATGTGCCTTATCTCTTTTTGAAGTGTTTTTTAATTCCGGTTATCTCCATTTAACTAATCATGTTGCAAGCAGTAATACCGTACTAATTTTGGCGCACCTCACTTTGATCGTATTTCGCGCGTACAAATTTTGGCGCAAAGGGAAAAAGACAATATTTTATAATACAAAATAAACTATGTTACTAAAAAGAAATTAAAGGATTTCAATCCTCTTAATCGTCTTCGTTCTCTTTTTCATTCTCTAAGAAATCAAATATGTTTCTATCATCTTCAGATTCCATCTCCCATTCAGAGTCAGAGTCTTCACTGTCTGATATTCCTTGGTCATCCGCATTATCGTATTCTGTGGACAATCTTGTGGGTAGTGCCTCATTAATCAAATTTTCGCATTCTTCCAGTGGTTTAATTTCTTAAAATGGATCTATACTTGGCAAGTTTTTCGATCCAAGAAAAACATTTATATCGATGAAAAAAAGTTTTTTTCATTGATTTAAAACGCTATTTTTTTTAGATTTTGCGCATATTAATTTTGGCGTACGTGCCTTTTGCGCGAAATATATGTACAAATTTTGGCGCATTTTCAGTTTTTTGCGCAAAATTGCACCAAAATTTATACCCGCCAAAATTTATACGAATAAGAAACAAAAAGATCCCATCTAAGTAGAAAATGTCCCTGAGGTAATGATTTTGTGGAGCAACAAAACAGTTATTGGCTGTATACTATCAAGGTTATGGTTGTATTAACACTACCTGCACCATATCAGTGTAAATATATGTTAATAAGTAAAACTAAATACCTGATTTACCCATAAATATGTCTATGGTTGACATAGAAATAAGAATAGTAAACATTTGGGTGTCGTCTGGGCAGGTGCAACTGGCATGTATATCATCAGCTTTCCATGAAAGAGGTTCTTGGTTTAATACTTGTAATGCCCGTGGTACTAAACCTACTTTGTTTTTTCGTTTCAAGTGGCATACTTTTGAGTGTGTACATGTTTTCTCAAACAAGAAAAATATTTATGTAGAAATACAATTACTAAAACCTGTGCAGTAATTTCTGTTCGCCTTGCCAAGAGTAAACTTTGTCAAAATTATCCATAATAAATGAATTAAAAATAACGTTTCTTACCATAAGTTGGAATAAGCAGCATTGTCTTAACACCACTGCCATAAACAAGTGTAGAGATTTCAAAATACTATTTATATAATTAATAATGCTATTTATTAGATATTACATACCAATATTATAGGATTTTTTCCCGCTAAGATGTCTTTCTATGAGTGTTCTTGTTTTATCGAAATTTGCTTCATGACCTTAGCTGCAAGAGTAAGTCAAGAAAATGGTGCTTTTTTCTTTAGTACGAAAACAATGAGCTACAGAAAAATATAAGTAATACATCAAAATAAAGCTGTTTTTCTAGTGCTCATATCCGTACTTTATAACAATGACATATTTTTCGCAATACTAAATCTCCACCTTTGAAGGTGGGCATGCCTTTCTACCTCGTATAATCCTTTTTACTGTCCTTTGAGTCACTTCATGACTGTAATTTTTAAATCCGTTGTCACTGGCATTATCTTGTCTTTTCAAATCATCTTTTATAAAGCCGAAGACATAACAGTCTGGAGGCATAAAGTCTGATGGATATGGAAAATGCGGTATATTTGTCCACTAGAATGAGATAATTGCCTTGATGCTTGTATGTGTTCCACCAGTGTTATACAAAAGAAGAGCTTTAGTTATTTGCAACCAGAAGTTTACTCCCTGGATTCTTATTCTTAGCCTCGTTAAAATCTCATTGTGTGCTCACAATTTCCTTTCTCCCCTTGGTATATTATTAATGAGAATGACACCTTTAAATTTCACAAAAACAATTGCCAATATTTTTCCAGCTGACCATTTTGTCTCTGAGAGAAAAGGCTCCAAAATGTGTCTTAGCCATTCAAGGATCATGAGAAGAAAGATCTTGCACATGTCGTTGATGAGCAACATTGTGCGATAGTTGCTGCACAAGGTTTCGTCTCCATTCTTGGGCAAAGTGATGATGGTTGCTTTTGTTCAATCTTCCGGGATGACCTCTTCTGTCCAGGTTTTATTACACACTGCCAGTATGTGTTGTAGTAGCTCCTCTTCACCTGCTTGGAGTACTTCAGCGTAGATGCCGTCTGGTCCAGGGCTTTTGCTGTGTTTAGGGTTTCTAAGGAATATGGGTTATTTCCCTAAATCCATATCATACCAGAAAACAAAGTGTGACTAAACAGGATGATCTGCTGTTTCCTATCAGCAAAAGCTTTATATCCCTAATATCTGGCATTTGACCAAGCAGTCCTGGCCACCTGTGTTGAATAAATTTTCCTTGTGTATGTCACGTCGATCCTCAAATATGAATTTTGCAATCTAGAGAGGTAAATGTTTCCCCTTAAGTTTATCCTGGATTTCTCACTTTTACTATTTTAGTTTTGATGCCACCTTAAGGTCTTATCTGTCATGTAAGAATTCCCTTAATCTAAAAATCTGTTCTATCGTCGGTTTCTAACGAACTCTTGTACCATGGCTGTTGTATTTGTCATCTTTCGCTCATCTTTGGGATACAGTTTTTGCCACAAACAGTTCTGACAAAAAAGCGACTGCTTTTCAAATTATCTGTCGCCTTGTTGTAAATTAGCAGCAATGGTTTATTTTTACCTTTGTTTTTAGTGCCTTAACTTTGAGGACTTCAAACATTTTGTATTCGAAGATATTCTTTGTTTCCGTAAGGGTTCAAAGCAGTTAAGAGTTTCTTTCACTCAGCTTAAAGAAATACAATTAATAAAAACCCTCGATTTACAAAATATCTATAAAATTTGTTTCATTGATTTTTTATGTAGGATCTGAGCGAAGAAGATGTAATGTTGCTTGATATACACGACGAGGTAAGACGGTATTTTGAAGTTATAATGTTTTCTATAAATATTCTTTTACAAGAATACATGATGTTTCACAAGCCATTGCATCCTCTTCCATGTACATTCATCATTTGTTAACAAAGGATTGCCTCTCTCTGAACAATGGATTGGTATCCAGTCCTTTGCACTTGGTCACATGAAGTGCAAATAACATCGAGACGTTTGTGTATCAGGAGTTGGTTAAGGAGAGAATTAGTTGTTATAATAATCACATGTAATAACCTGTGATGTCACAGGTCTTTGCCTTGATCTTCACTATACAAAATGCTCACTGTATAAAGAGTTAATGTTCAGTCTGTGAACAGAACTGTTACTGGAGAATCGGCATTAGTGAGTTAAAACTGGTCAAGATCGAATCGAGGTTTTATTTTTAGTAAAGATCATCAGCTTTAGATAATAGTGCAATAAAATGCCACTGGGATCAAAATACGTACATTTGCTTTCTCAAAATTTACAGAGAGTTTGTTGTGTGTAGCTTAAATCCAGTTCCCCCAATATCCATTAAATATCTTGTTTCGGAGGGACACAACGGTTTTATTGTCAGAGGCCAAAACGTAAATAATATAAGATATGCAGACGATTCAACACAAATCGTAGGGTCTCAAAGTGACTTAAAAGAAATAATTAATAAATTAATTTTAGAGAGCAGTAAGAAAGGACTTGCCCTGAACCACAAGAAAATCAAATTTTGGTCTTTTCAAAAGATGTAGCAAGAAAAGTTTGTTCAGTAATGATAAATAACGAACAAATAGAGCAAGTAGATAAATTCAACTATTTGGGTAGCATAATTAAATCTGATGATAGATGTAATGAAGACATAAAAACGTAGAATTGGTATGGCAATAGCAATTACATGAATACATTGTGGAAAGTCAATTAATCTGCTTAAATACAAAATACCAAAAGTGAAAAGGAAAAAAGTGGACCTTCTCATATCCGAACAAAACTAGAGCACAGCTCGACTTCATATTGGTCAACAGAAAATGGAGCAATGGAGTAACTGACTGTCAATCTTTCAACTCCTTTGACTGTGTGGGATCAGACCACCGAATAATGTCAGCTAAATTTAAACTTAGTCTACGGGCAAATAAGATTAAAACTTCTAAGAAGCCCCGCTTTTGACTGGTCTACCCTTAGAAAGGACGCGGATATTAGAGAAACATTCCACATCGCGCTTTCAAATAGGTACAATGCCCTACAATCCTTAAACACTGAAGAGAATGTTAATACTGCTTATGTGAATTTCGAAAAAGTATGTGGTGAAGCAGCTAAAGAGTGTATCCCATTAAAGTCGACTATCCACAAGAGGAAGCCTTGGCAAAACAACAATGTGGAACAAAAACGAGGTGCTCTTAAAGACGCGGCTAAGGAAAGGAATCAAAACCCTAATGAAGAGAATGAAAGACTGGTTAAGAAAGCCAAAAAGGCACTTCGTGAAACTTACGAGAAAGAACAGGCTTTTTATGTCCAATCACAAATTGATACGATCCCCAATGCCGCTGACAATAAGCAAGCGGCACTAGCATGGAAGACCACCAATGACATCACAGGTCGGCGAAAGACAAACAGTTCTAAGATTAAAACAACAAATCAGGATGAAAGAATCAAAATGTGGAAACCCCAGTTTCAGGAGGGCTAGGCAAGTCGCCCGTGATCAGAAACAGTCAAACGAAAAAAGTTAGAGACTCTGAGCTCAGCATCAAAAAAGGTCCTTTCTCCATGAAAGAGCATGATGAGGTGGTTGACAAAATAGTTAACAACAAAGCTTGCGGGCTAGACGAAATTCCAGCAAAGGTCTGGAAGACCCGAAACTTCAAGCAACAATTACTCTTTTTTTGCAATAATGTATACCAGCAGAAGCCTATTGAAAAGTGGAGAGAGGGATGTATACTGCCATTTCCCAAGAAGGGAGATCTAAGTTCCAATGAAAATTACAGAGGCATAACACTTACCTGTGTTGCAGCAAAAGTATACAATCTACTTTTGCTGAATCGAATCCGACCGGAAGTTGACGGAATACTGAGGAAAAATCAAAACGGTTTCTGTAAAAACCGTTCCACCACTGGTCAGATACTCACAATAAGACGTATCCTCGAAGGAGTAAGGCTGAAAGACCTGAATGCCACTTTACTTTTCATCAATTTTAAAAAGGCTTTTGACTCCGTCCATCGCGAAAAATTAGCCGAAATTCTCTTGTCATATGGCTTTCCTGAGGAGATAGTCAGCGCAACCATGATGTTTTATTTCAACACCAGATCAATGGTTCGTTCTCCTGATGATGATACTGAATTCTTCAATGTAACTGCTGGTGTACTACAGGGAGATACTCTCGCTCCATATTTGTTTATTACCTGCCTGGACCATGTATTACGCGTATCCGTTGATGAAGACCTCGAGCTAGACTTCACTCTTAGATTAAGAAGGAGTTCTAGATATCCAATTGTATACCTTACAGATATTGACTATGCTGATGACCTTTCACTTCTCGCTGATACCACCTGGAACGCAGAAAAGCTGCTCCACACCCTTGAAATCGCAGCAAGTGAGATTGGGCTGTACATCAACTGCACAAAAAAAACCCAAATACATAGCTCTCAACCAAGAACAAGAAGTNCAAAAATCAAAACGGTTTCGGTAAAAACCGTTCCACCACTGGTCAGATACTCACAATAAGACGTATCCTCGAAGGAGTAAGGCTGAAAGACCTGAATGCCACTTTACTTTTCATCAATTTTAAAAAGGCTTTTGACTCCGTCCATCGCGAAAAATTAGCCGAAATTCTCTTGTCATATGGCTTTCCTGAGGAGATAGTCAGCGCAACCATGATGTTTTATTTCAACACCAGATCAATGGTTCGTTCTCCTGATGATGATACTGAATTCTTCAATGTAACTGCTGGTGTACTACAGGGAGATACTCTCGCTCCATATTTGTTTATTACCTGCCTGGACCATGTATTACGCGTATCCGTTGATGAAGACCTCGAGCTAGACTTCACTCTTAGATTAAGAAGGAGTTCTAGATATCCAATTGTATACCTTACAGATATTGACTATGCTGATGACCTTTCACTTCTCGCTTATGATACCACCTCGAACGCAGAAAAGCTGCTCCACACCCTTGAAATCGCAGCAAGTGAGATTGGGCTGCACATCAACTGCACAAAAAAAACCCAAATACATAGCTCTCAACCAAGAACAAGAAGTGCAAGTAAAATCCACAAACGGCAAAATCATCGGCAAAATCTGCCGATGACTTTCTTTACCTGGACATAAAATCAACAGCCCATGACATCGATGTAAGGAAGGCGAAAGCTTGGTCTAGTTTAAATAAGCTGTCCTGTATTTGGAAGTCCAATTTACCAGATCATTTAAAACGTAGATTCTTCCGATCAGTTGTCGAATCTGTCCTACTGTATGGTTCAGTCTCCTGGACTTTGACAAAGAAATTAGAGACATCTCTAGATGGCACTTACACCAGAATGCTGCAAGCAGCTTTAAACCTTGATTGGAGAGATCATCCGACCATTAAAGATACCTATGGATCACTACCCAGAGTATCTGTTTCTCTTCGAGAAAGGCGTCTTCGATTCGCAGGACACTCGTTCAGAAGTAAAGATGAGCTAGTCAGTGATGTCCTTCTGTGGAGGCCATCACAAGGCGAGGATCGCAGAGGTCGTCCCACGAAAACCTACATCGATCAAATTGCTGATGACGCTGGTTGTTTGGCTGAGGATCTGCCAAGCCTCATGGAAGACAGAGACCAGTGGAAAGCATGAGTCAAGAGAGTTCGAGATATGAGCTCGACGCGGTAATGGCACAATCTAAAAGATTTTTTATCGGTCGTAGGCGAAAAACACAGGCATGGTTTTTAGGTCATTCTATACGTAAAGAAATGCCAGAAACTACCATTTTATTAGGGAAAATACAAGAAACAAGAGCCGGAGGAAGGCAGAGGGTAACACTTTTAGATAAATTTTGCAGATGGGTAAATGTAGGAACAAATGCCTATTTAACTATTGTTACGACAATTGAGCTTGCTAGAAATAGAAGAGGATTGAAAATCATGATCGCCAACGTCCTTAGAGGACATGAAACTTAGAGAAATAGAGAAAGAGAGAGAGAGAGAGAGAGAGAGAGAGAGAGAGGGAGAGAGAGAGAGAGAGAAAGAGAGAGAGACACACACACACACACACAGAGAGAGAGAGAGAGACAGACAGACACAGAGAGAGAGAGTTATTTTGCTAGCTCAACGATATGAAAAAAGTCATTGACAATTCTGTTCTTTAAAAAGTTTGACGCCTTTGATCCCACAAAATTGAGATTTCCAAATACGTTCTGCTTACAAGAATAATAATTTAATAAATTCCACTCAATTCTATTTATCGTTTGTTATACTAAATAGAAAAATTAAACATCATACAAATAACATTTTTAATTTTTCTGCTTTTTTTCACCAAATTTTTGGAACACAGACATTAATCCATTAAAAACAAAAGGAAATATTTTCCTTAATCATTAATAACATTTTTTATTACCTTTTTCTTCTGCTCATGCTAGCATGGAGAAGTATCCTTAACGACACTGGTGATAGGCGATGTATATCAAAGTAGAACCACTAAGTTGGATTTTTCATCATAAATATTTTCAATAAAAATCGGAAAAATCGATATTCTTCAAATCGAATCTTAATATTTATTATAGTAGTTAAACGATAAATGTTCATGAATTCGTCTCTTCTTTGCCCTTCAGCTGTTTCCGTCGGAGGTTTGAAAACAATCTATTCAATTTTGGATGGTCTACTGCACCCTCTTTCAGTATTCCCGCTGTTCTCATTTCGTTCTTCTATCACATCCATGTATCCCCTCTCCAGTCTTGATCTTATTCTTCTCCCTTGCACACTCATATTCAGTAGTCTTCTTTTAATATATTCTTCTTCCCTCCTGGTCACTTGTCCAAATCACCTAAGCCTTGCTTCCCTTTGCTTGTCTTCCAGTCTCTTCCAGTGTCTACTTCATTGTTTTTATCCACTGTTAAATACATATTTCCATGTAAAATGTACTTAAAGTATGTATTAAAATAGCCCTTTTCCTTTAAAATATATTTGCTTTTTTTTCCAATGAGACTTAGATTTCCTATTTTATCTTGTAGCTTTATGTATGGGTCGGAAAGGGTGCAAATGTTCTTGAGAGAAGAGAATCTTTAAAAACTGCAATGGTATGTCAATTCTTATTGAGAAAAAAAATATATATTTAAAGAGTATTTTGCTAGTATCCGTATTTCCTATTTACTATACAACGATAAATCTTACAATAAATGTCGTGACAGACAAAGATACGATAAATTCTACTATGTCGTGACAATACTGCAAGCCTTGTCATGACAAAGAAACTTTAAATTGGTGCTAATTACAGATTATTTTTGTGAAGTCGAAGCTTATATTAATTGACGTTTTCAGTAGAAAATTTTGCTAATTAATAGATACTAAGCTTCAATTGTTTCCTTAAGAAATCTTTTTAAATCTCACTGTACAAAAAGGACAAGAATTAACAGACAGTTCAAGATAAGAAATATAACCACGACATGAAATTGGCTCTTCAAAAAATAAAATAATACTAAAGAAGACAAAAAAGGTCATTTTTAAACGTTGGGAAGAATAGTAAATAAGAATAGTAATTAACTTGATAAATGTGGCAATACTCGATTAGTTTTCTATAGAAATACAGGTAAAAAGTACTTTGGTATATTCTTGCTGTCTTATTTATGATAGCTAGCCTTTTTTTCTAACAAAAAAGATGTAAGGGATATGTTAAATTTCTTGTGGTTTTCTTTTTGACTGATTTTTTGCTCAGAAATATTTTATTGTAATATTTGACGGTTGTGATATTAATTACGATGGCATTTTAAACGTGGTTGGTATTAGAAAGGAAGTAAAAAAAGAATTGAAATAACAAAAGGCATCCGATCCAGTATTTTTTGGAGATGTTCGAAAGGGCATTTTAAAGAAAAATGTTTGCTTCAGCTTCAATGACTTTATGTTGACTGTATCTAATGTTTATCACAGTACTGAAATTATGCATAGATGCGTCATCCCACTAGCACACTGCTATCTTACCATTGGAGTAAAACTAAACTTGTTTCAGAAGGGCAATTTTGAATATTTGAATCTTAAAAGAAAGATCTGGTGACCTATTTAAAGTACTGTCTAGTAGAAGGGTAGACTGTGCGTTGGGTACATTTATTTGGGTGCTACAGTCCTTCAACTGGAGTTATTGTTAAAATTAGTGCTAACTACAGAGTCTTTTTTGTATTAGAAATACTATGAATTGTTATGGAATAGGAACTTTTGAATGTGATCTGATTATTTTTCTGTAGAAGGGAGATATCAAGAATTGCTTTTGAAAAATAAATCTTAGTTATAATAGAATTCTAAGAAAAATGACGGTCAGCTCTCAGGTATTCCTATCCCATATATAATTAACTTAAGAATTTTACTTCATCGGAACTACTCCTCCTTGTATAAATATAAGCTCATTTCATTTTCCCATCCTGTATCTTAGATGATACGGGACGAAATTACAGCGACATGTTTTAATGAAAATAGATTTTGTTTTCTTTATTATATTTCTTTTGTACTAAACTGATTTAGCAATGAGTCAATTTTCTAAATCATGTTTCTAATCGAATGTCTACCCATGGTCTAGGATAGATTTTTATTATTGTCCTTCTGTACAATTCACTTTTGTTCTTTACATTATATCTAGGACTTTCCGGATGATGATGATCATTATCATTGTTATTATTATAATCATCATCGTCATCGTGGACCAACCCTGAGCTTCTTTCTTATGAGTCTCCGCATACTATCATTCATAACTAAGCAAATATTGCCCCAGATAAACTATCAGTTCATGTGAATTTTAACATGGTACGTAATAGCTGAGAAATAATATGACGACTTTTACATTATTAGTAGTCTAGTGTACAATCAGCTTGTACAACAGTGTACAATCAGCTTGTACAACCGTGTACAATCAGCTTGTACAACAGTGTACAAGCTGGTTTTATTTTTCTTATCTCTGACTCATTACTTTATATCATGTAGGTCACCATGTCAGAAAATCTCTTTTATGAATCTATCGAAGTTGAGAATTTGTCTTGAAAACGAACCAAGCATAAAAATCAACCAAGACAATAATACAAAGTACTTTATGAAATGTCATCAATACAGCCTTCTTCATCAGACTAGTCTCCTTCCTATTTTCCAAATAGCAGCCAAATTAAAATGACCAGAATTGGTTTTTTAAAAAAACTTCACAGTTACTATGCCTTTGTTCCTGTACTTTAAGTGTGTATCTAGTTTTATTTCATTCGAGTACAATTTATTCTGAGTATCTATTGTACATTGTCTGTTATGGATGGTGGGTGCAGTCCATAACTAAGACTCTTCCTTATATCTTGACCAAGATGCTTACAGTTCATTTTTACCCTTCTTCACAGGAATATATTAAAACTGACAGTAAAAGATCATTGGAAAATACTACAATACTCCAAATAAAGCAGGGATATGAACCTCCAAATTTCACAAACTGGTTTCATCCATGGGATACAAACAAATGGAATGTACGTTTTATGTTTTTACTTTTTAATTTTACAAACAATTTGAAAGGAAGGAAGTTTTCATTTTATTAAATCTATTTGACAAATTAAGCCAGAGAGATTCAGGAAAACGTGTAAACTTTTATATTATTTTTTATACATAATGGATTTGCTACAGAATTCTCAGACTTTTTGAATATTTATAGACATTCTTACTTGGGAATAAAATCATCTCAAAAATAAGACTTCTTGAATAAAGATAAAAAAATATTTGTTGTCTCATATTTAACATGAGACAGGAAGGACCACTTTAAGATAAGATCACTATGAAAATATGACCAATTAAGAATTATGAGCAAAAGTTTACAGTCCTCCTCAGTTATAAAATGGTCAATTTCTTTAAAGCTAGTCTCCTTTACACCTCTCTACCTATTAATTTATGTATTTCTGCAAATAATTTAACTTTTTAGGGACCACAGAATGTTTGGGTTTTTTTTATTATCTTCTATGTGTAAAAATCTTCGAAATTTAAGTAAATTTTGGCTTAATTTTGCAAAAGCTGAAAAATGTTATTTGGAGCAAAACAGCAAAAAATATGAAATTTTTTATTTATTTATAATTTTCCTAGTTCTCGGGAAAAAGGTTTAAGTTAGCTTTAATATAATAATGCTCCGTGGAAATCAATTTATTATTTTTGGCCACAAATTAAACTGTGTTGCAAATAAATTATCATTGTAACTCTCTTTTACTGTCATATATTTTTGGAATATTGTTTGTATACGTCAATTACAGTCAAGTAATTTAACTTGTCATTGAATTAAAAAAAAGTAATGACAGTAACGGGAAAAGACATGCAAGAACTGGCTGCAGCCGCACAGGACAGAGCGAAATGGAGAAGGATCGTTATGGGTGTCACCAGAAGTCGCACTCGACTTGACGGCACAAGGTAACAAGGTAATTTAATTTAAGAGAAGTCTCTTTATCAAGGAGATCAGCTATATTGAGTTTACAGTTGTGTTTGAGCCAGCAAAGTAAATACCCCTGATTGGTTTTGTACCCCATATCCAGATACGTCCAATCCCTTTTCTTATGTAAACAGTAGCATTTCAGCTTTCGTTACACCTGGAAAACACACTGAATATAATGAAACAAAGAGATATACGCCAGAGATACACCAGCACTTTGGTAGTAGAGAAAGAAATAGGTTCAACGTCTTTCTCTGTGGCATGTTTGATGGTGCACCGAATTGCGTATCAGCGAATCGTCCAAGCAACGTGTTTCACTGTGGCATATTTTCTAACAGTTTGTGATATTTGCACTTTTAAAAATGTTCTTTTTGCAGGCAATATTATAGTGCCTAGTGAAAAAGAGACAACAACAACTAAATAGAGAGGAAGATATTTAAATGAAAGACAAAATAACAAATTGACTAATTCTATCCAGGTTTCTGTCTGTGAAGTATGCAAAAGGATGTCGTGAAGTCTTAAAGTACCTTTTTTCCCCTCATTTTTAGAAAGGAAAGTCGTACGAGCAGTTGAAAGCACAACTTGGAAAAGAAGAGGTAGCACCAGATGAGATTAATCTGGTGAGTAAAGAAGAGAACAAAGAGCTGGACTGCATTATTCTAATGTTTGTCGCCATGTTCTTTATCTATAGATTGATGAATGGCATATGTTGCGTAGCAAATATTTTGTGCCGACCATTTTAATTCGACCTTTATTTTACTCTTTCAAAAAAGAAAAGAAATCTACACAACTAGAATAAGTCGAATTGACTTGAAATGCTAAATGTTATGCCATCTACTCAAATTTTAGATGAATTATTCTATGATATATTGTTGACATTATTATACTAAGACCGAAGTAATAATAATAATAACAATAATGATAATACTAATATTGATAATAATTATTATAAAAATATAAAGTTTAAGTACAAAAAATGAAAAGAAATAATTGCTAAACAACAATTGTTTGCAAGTCTCTTTTACTACCTTGTATAAGGGTTCAACTCAAATGTTAGCTCGAGAGGCTAACAAAACTCTTACTGCGTTAATTAAAAAATACATATACCGGCATAGAAATAGAGCTGAAACTCCTAAATGTTTTAAAGTAAATAAATATACATGAGAAGCGATAAAATAGGATGTAATTTTAATAACAGAAATGCACAATATAGAAATAAAGATACAGAGAAATTCCGGTCTTAATCGAAGATCTTTGAGGACTTCATTACAACTGTGGTGTTAAAGTTCCCACCTACCCATATTTACAACAAAAAATGAACACTTTTGTTAATTTACTTTCTTTGGTCTACCTATCCTTTGTTTTAATTTTGTGTCACGTCTCCCATCACTTGTCAAAATATTACTCAAACAACCAAATTGTTAAGCCACTGAAATAGCATTTGATGTTATGTAATACCTAGAAGCTTTCTTCTTCGATAAATCTAGCTGCTATATATATATATATATATATAGAGAGAGAGAGAGAGAGAGAGAGAGAGAGAGAGGAGGAGGAGGAGGAAGAGGAGGAGGAGAAGGAGTAAGAGAAGAAGAGAGAAAGGAGAGAGAGAAGAAGAAGAGGTTGGGGGAGATGGATCTTGACGTCATTAGTCCTAGCCTTTCTATACTTATTACAGTGGAAAGTCCTTTAATAACACTTTTTTTCCCCACGACTTTATATCATTTCGCCTGCCTTGCTTTTTACAACACCTTCACCCATTGTTTTGTGCTTCTACGCATATGGAAGTCTTTATACCATTGTACTGTCTAATTTTGTCACTTTCTTTAATGTTATTGAGGGTTTGCACTTTTTATCTGCACTCTGCTGAGCATGAAATGAATTTATTCATTTCGTCTTTAGCCCATTTTGTAGTAATTTTCACAAAGGTGGCTAGTGTCTTGGTTAAAACTTTGTCTTGAAGGAAATATCAGTAATATATGCAAAAGTTCGATTGACAATGTTTGAATTTGCCGCAAAGATGACAATGTAATGTCTGTTCCAAATAAGATCCCCAGGAAACTGGTCAACCTCACAAACGCATCACCGGCTACACGACTATTTTGCGGGTCTCCCATGGGCGAAGGTTGTTTGGAGGTTCTGTTGGAATTATGTGTAACTTTCACACGCACTGGAAATCAGAAAATCAAACTATTTTACAAAATACCTGAAGGTTTTTCATGCAGAAGAAAGAGGAGATGGACTAGGTTTTGCACAATATATTCAAGATATCGCAATGTCTTAATTGATGTGACAAATAAGGTTAGACAAGTCACAATAAGAGTGCGCTAAGAAAAAAAGTATAGTCTATTATTCGTTTTAGTGCTTCGATGAAAGTAATACAGAAAATCTCGGTACATATTGAGAGAAAATGGTCTGTGGATTCCAATTAATTTCACTACTAAATATGTGACGAAAGTGGTTTAAGAATTTTAACAAGAATAATTTCCGTGCTCTGGCAGCACTTGATAAACCAAGAATTGTAAAACATGGCTTTGTAAAACCTTGCTGTAGAAAAGATCTCACGAATTCTTTCCATTAGCTCGCCTGGTGTCACTTTGAATTATGATTCTTTTTTCCCCCGATAAACCGCTTAACCTTAACTCTTGACAATATGTTAGCTACAATCCTCCTTGAAAACCAAGTCCAGCTTTTCTTATTTCATCATATTCCTCCTTTCATCCATTTCATTCTCTTTACTTCTTTCATCTGGGTGTCTTCTAGCAATTTAATTCTCTCTTCCGAGACTGGGTTAACCATTTGACTTGACCTTTTCTATATTTCTCAGTTCTTTTTGTCTTCTCTTGCTGTATTTACTTCGATCGTGTCTCTTTTGGTAATATTCCTCTATTGCAATGTATTTTTTTCGTAAGCTCTATTCACTTTAGACATAAAATAATTTACACACCTCCGTACATCAGAGCAAATTTCCTGCTTATAATTTTGTTTATGTATTCGAAAGCAATGTTCCTTTTACTTTTCAGGTATGTGACATTTCAACTCTTGCCAAAAGTTATTAGGAACCATTAGTTTGGAAGGCCACAATCTCCTCTAGATTGTGCTTTACTGTGTGTTTCTTCCTTGTTCTCGCTTCTTTTATAATTATCTTAATTAATATATCGAGTCTGAAAAGAAGAAAACAAAAAAGTAGCTTCAATCTATTTTGAAATTTTTCCTGAAATTTTCTCTTTAGGATTTCATTACATCTTTTGTTTTCCCTCTAATTTCATTCAGTGCAAAAATTATTGCCATACCATGTCACATGCTCTTCTTAAAATATTGTTTCATTTACCAACATATTTTTTATTTTGCCGTTATGAACGGATCCTTTGTTTATCTTACCAGACTACAAAATAATGCAGAATATAGGATATGAGTAGTTGTGTGATTATTTTCATATGTTATAGTGTTAGCAGTTTTCAACAAAAAACAAAATTGTTGTGTTACTAAAAGTAGTAGTGATAAGGTGGTATAACCAACAGTTTATCATGCCAAAATTTCCCAGTTCGTACCTCAGTGAAGGAGCTTTATGAACGGATCCTTTGTTTATCTTACCAGACTACAAAATAATGCAGAATATAGGATATGAGTAGTTGTGTGATTATTTTCAGTTCCTGGAAGTACTGCGTCTGAATTGTTTCCCCTTGTGAGTGGTATACAAGGTATCTACGTATTTTCGGAGATAGAAGTGGGAGAAGGAAAAAAACAGTAAAAAAAGAGTTTTGAAAAGTAGAAAGAAAAATATCAAACGTCTAAAGTAACCGTTTGCAATGAAGTGGCTTTTTGCATTGTTTAGGGTGAAATAGAAGAAAAAGAAAGAAAAAAGAAAGAAAAAATCCAATGCTGGTGCTTTTCATATCAGTGTAAAGAAGATAGGTATTTTTATATCAGAATTAAAAAAAATAAGCAAAATTTGTCAGTGATTTCAGTGAAAAACTGGATTCTACTCAGTAATAATGAGCAGGAGCTTGAGACCGGAATTTAACTTGTGAAACAAATCAAGCACAGACGTTTTACTTTTGAGGCAATCAGTTTGTCTGTTAGCTTCGGCTAAACAGATTTGCAAAACTTTTTAACATCAGGGATCATCAAAGTGAAATATTTATTGTCCTGTGCTGAGATTTTCTGCAGAACTACTTTAAACAACAAATTCCAATGATGTTCAAAACAAACAAGGTGGTTGGAATTCTGATCTCGCTTCCTTTGATAACTTGAGAAATACATCCCTTGTCACTAAGTGAAAATGTAGAAGAAGAAAATATCTTTTTTTGCTATCACAAATTTCAAATTAAACAATTTTTATTACCACGGAGATTCTCCTTTTCAGTTGTTGTCTCTTTTCATCATTTATAATTGTTTATTTTAATTAAAAATAACCTATTTGCTACAGGACATGAAGTTTTCTTCCTCCAATAAAGCTTATATCTCTTCTGTTAGGAACAGTACTCTTTGATAGTCTTGGTTAATATTAAAGAATTTCCATTTATGAAAATAATAGGATATAAATGGCGAGCACTTGAAATAATTGAAAATTGAAAAATACGCTCGCAATGAATTGGATTCGAAATAGCGACTGTGGTTATCATTCCCACATGCTCTACCAAATGAGGTATCGACGCTCATTCTTAAGCAGATCATTTTTGTGACCATATCCTTCACTTGAATGCATGGTTTTCCCCCTATCTCTATCTAATCACTCATAAAGGCCTGAGCCTTCTACAGAATGAGGGTTTCCCTTTCAAGGTCGGGTTAACTGAGATAGGCACTGGTTCGAACCCATTTCGATACACACATAATTTTTATTTTTTCTGCAATTCCAACCACCTCTCCGTCTATATTGTATTACTTTCACAATTTCCTGGTTCTCCTTTTATGTCAGGATCAGATATTTTCCTCTAAAAACAGTGTCAAACTTTTTATCCACATTACAAGCAGCCTTTAAGATTTGGAAAATAAACAACTCTTAAAGAAGGCCTATGTTTTTCTTATGTATACTTTGCTTGAAAATTGATGGCAAAAATCGATCCAAAACTGCTTTCTACTTCGTGTTTAGTCAAAGTCCCAGCATCTATTAAAACAGCTGTTGATTGATTATCCTGTTTATTTTTTCCACAGTATTTCTGAAAGATAATGAGTGAAAACTTGAGTTTGTTTCAGCTGCCGTTAATGTTACCATTAGCTACAGACTTAACACAGATCTGAATGCCATCAGAACCTTTAGTGGGTTAGATAAGTCGCAACGATCTGTAGTTATTTAACTACAAAAATTAGGTTTCACTTTGCCTAATATTAATATTAATTAAAATGCCTGTACTGTGTTCTTAATGATACAGTGAAATATGCATTACTTATTTGTTAATTCAGAATCTAACAGTATCTCTAGTTAAGCCAGAGTAAACCACACCAAGAGTGTAAGGTTTTTCATCTTTCTTTCAAAGCACTATACTTCACTAGAGTTAATTAACTAACTAAATTCAAAATTGAAGTAACTAACCTTAAATTTTAACAACTCATGAATTGCCTCTTAATTTTAAGTTACGTTGAGTGACAATTCTATAACTGTATCAGCTTACCCTACGCTCTGTACTGCGGTCACACAAATAGAAAGGATAGATATTTTTAAAAAATATACTTGGATTTTGTTAGTACTTTGTGTTATTAATTTTGGGTTAAATAATCTCTCTAATTATGGGAGACTATTTATACATAATTTTAAAGATCGGAATCTTGTAGGTTTTATGTAACCTTGAGATTCGTTAATGTATCTGTGTTCCTTTTCAGCTTGTTAACTAATTTTTAATTAAAATAACTCTTTCTTAACTATAGTCAACTAATACGTTTTGCACCTTTCATTATTTAAGTAGAAAAAATACAAATTCCTTTCTCAGAAAAAAAAATTTAGTGTATAATCAATATTATTTAGGAAATAAATTAATTTTGAAAATGTAAATAAATTTAAGAAACCACATACCGTAAACCGAAAAGTAAAATTCCACATTCCTTATAAATCATACTCTCCGAAGGGAGTGAATACTTAGCTATCTATCATTGTAATCGCCCAAGCAATCATATCTACCTGTCTTTTTAAAAATATACTTATTCATCTATCTTCCAATTACCTACTTACCTACTTGTCTTCCTCACTATCTCCCGAGTTTTTTACCTACCCTACCCAGCAGCCAATATAGTCTACCCTACCTATCAACGTACAAACATAGTCATCTACCTACTTGCCAATCTACGTATCTATCTGTCTACATAAGTTCTTACCTACCTCTTGACCGATTTTGTTATATTGCCTGTAGAAACAATCTTTCTATGCATTTCTTGTCCCTTTTTTTCATTTCTCTTCCTTTTCCATAGCTATTTGTAGGCTTTGATGCCATTCCTGGTGTGACTTAATGATGGACGATATAGATTGTAGTTTGAAGTTGAAAGAAAATCTTCTCTGAGAAAGCACAACCTAAGGATTTTGACAAATTTATTAACATTAGAGGGTACTCGCACGTGGTTTTTTGTTCCACATAACCCTATGATCTAAGAACAAATCAATATGCTAGCATTTATAAACCGGCTTAAGGGCTCTGTCACTGGCCGTCTCCATTACTAAAACTTTCAACGGCTGACGAGCAAAGAAGGAGGAAGTTAATGGCTTGATAATCAGACTGCAGAAACAAGTGAGATTTGGCTTGACTTGGATAGCTTTCCAAAGTAAAATAAAAAACAAACCTGGTTTGTTTTCCTTTTTTTCTTCAGTTCTCTCTGTCACAAGTCAATGCCGTAGCTTAATATTATAAGCGGTTTCTTTATCTGAAATGGCTGGCATCCGATTGCCACTTCGTAGATTTGTTTTTTGTTCATTAACCTGAATCAGAACCCCGAAAGCCCTGCTGGCTCGTCTCCATTTATCAAATTTCCATAGGAGCGCTTGGAATTCAGGTTGATTACATGAGGTGTTTTTAAAAGCTTTCTTTCATACATGATTACAAATTAAGTTCAGATTATTATCGCATTTTGATTTACTTTCACAGTGGCCATTTTTTGAATGAAGTGAATGTGTGTCAGCCCTCGTCTGTGCCTATCAATAAAGCATTTCATCAGCAACGTAGTGACTGATTTTGAACTAGCACTAATAACACACAGAATAGCTTTGTCTGGTTAAACTCCCATAGCTACTCACTGACCTGACGTGCAGCAACCACCACACGTATCTCTTCCAACTCATCAACTAACCTGATCATTTCAATCCCATAAAGCTTACATTTGGCGGTAAACGGTATTTGTTTTCTAACTTTATTTCAAATATAGTTTAATAAAATAATTTGAATTAGAAATATTACTTATATTCAAACACTGTATAATGATAGAAATACTCAAAAAAATTTTAAATCAATTTGAAGCATTAACTGAGTTATAAGTCACACAAATTAACTAAAAATCTTGGTGCTGTTGATGTATTGAAGAAAATATGTATTGCATTTTTATAATGCTACAATGTATTATTTAAGATTTGACATTAGCCATAAGAAATCTAAAGGATCCTATTGTCTTCCTTGGTACTGTCCAAACCTATGACAAATGTATTTCTAATAGTCAAAAACAAACATAGCCTGCTAGCAATGCTTCGTATCATTTCAATAAATTTCAATTAATATAGGATAAAACAAAAAAATTAGTTGTAAGAAATTTTTTAAAATGTGGCTGATTGTTTGATGTTTGGGTAGGTTCGATCAGGCTTCAATACATCACAATGCATACAGAGCTGAAAAAATTAGGTTGAGGATATAGCTTCCGGTGAAAGGAACTGCCAACATAATCCTACCACTTGTAAGAAGTACCTCTATTAAGTTCTGTCCATATGTTAATGGAGGAGCAAAAAAGGGAGTCAGAGTTACAGATCAGAGAGCTTGAAATAGCACTGATTATGGTTTTTGGTATTAAAGCGGATTAATGCTTCCATATTGCCTGAAAATATATCAACAGCTATCGGGGGAATATGCACTTTAACGTACAGAAGTGTTGTCACTAATTCACGATATCCGCATCGGTAATTTCTTTTAATTTTTGTAATCTTTTTGCCTTATGTTTGTTTTATTTAAACGAAATTTTATGTTAGCAACGTTTGGTTTAATCATGTCAGCACCATCATCTGTAAGCCATGAATTTTAATATCGTTGTCCAACCGCAGGAAGAAGAGGAGTATTACACCGTGTTTACATATGAGGAACTTCTAAGCACTACCCCTTATCCTGGCGTTGATGTAAAGAATAAGGAGGTAAGAGCAAGAGGCATTACCACAGATACTTTTCCTATACTTTAAGGGCTCCCTCAGGGATACAAACTGAATCAATTACTTTTTCTTATCAAAAAGCGGCGCAGACGTATTGCAAAATTGGTGTCCACTTTTAGAAACCACTTGAAAAAGAAACAACTTGAAGCCTAAAAGAGGGAAAATAAAAACAAAATAAAAAAATTATTCAAAATATCTTTTAAGATTTTAATGACATATTTAAAATCTATGATGGAATGTAACTTCCATCACTTATTTTGAGCAATCACTAAAATAAAGTGCTTTAATATTTGTACCAAATTACCACCATTTATTCAGTAGACATATCCACCACCTTACAAAGAAATACCTCTTTCGTTCCTGCGGTGACAATTTTACTTTTCATTGGTCAGTTTATAACGAAGTTGTAACATGTGATATTTTCTTTCGAATTTTCATAAAATGTATTGTAAAATGTGTAATCATCATTTGAAGCAAAATTAAATAAGAAAAATGAAAAAACCTTTGCCTTTTTCTGTCTCCACCACAGATTGTTTGAAAACTCATTTTTGTACAATATTATATAGAATGTGAGTCTTTGTGCCTAATATTAGTGAAAACAAAGTGGATGCCGTTCATCCTGAACTTTAAAAGAAACATTTAAGATGACAAAACCCATTACAATTACGTTTTTAACGACTATGTATTAAAACAAATGTTTACTTAAGGCATAGAATAAGTTTTTTTCCAGTCTAACAAGGCCTCAAAATACCTATAAACATACTAAAATTTATGAAAAATATGGAAACGAATATTAATAGGCAAATAAGAGACATATAATAAATTAACAATAATAACACTCAAAAACTTGCAAGTATATCATTATCCATCTTTTAACTTACCGAGCTCAAGACCTACCCAATCGAAAATATTTTTGGCAGTGAAATTGGGGTATACATTGTGTTCAAGTGTTAATGCGTCGCTATTCCCATTCTAATATGAAGTCCTATTGAGTGGTAGCAATAGTAATATTAGTACCAATTTTATTTGTTGTAGTAATATTAGTAGTAGTAGTAGTAGTAGTAGTAGTAGTAGTAGTAGTAGTATTAGTAGTAGTATTAGTAGTAGTAGTAATAGTAGTAATAGTAGTAATAGTAGTAATAGTAGTAATAGTAGTAATAGTAGTAATAGTAGTAATAGTAGTAATAGTAGTAATAGTAGTAATAGTAGTAATAGTAGTAATAGTAGTAATAGTAGTAATAGTAGTAATAGTAGTAATAGTAGTAATAGTAGTAATAGTAGTAATAGTAGTAATAGTAGTAATAGTAGTAATAGTAGTAATAGTAGTAATAGTAGTAATAGTAGTAATAGTAGTAATAGTAGTAATAGTAGTAATAGTAGTAATAGTAGTAATAGTAGTAATAGTAGTAATAGTAGTAATAGTAGTAATAGTAGTAATAGTAGTAATAGTAGTAATAGTAGTAATAGTAGTAATAGTAGTAATAGTAGTAATAGTAGTAATAGTAGTAATAGTAGTAATAGTAGTAATAGTAGTAATAGTAGTAATAGTAGTAATAGTAGTAATAGTAGTAATAGTAGTAATAGTAGTAATAGTAGTAATAGTAGTAATAGTAGTAATAGTAGTAATAGTAGTAATAGTAGTAATAGTAGTAATAGTAGTAATAGTAGTAATAGTAGTAATAGTAGTAATAGTAGTAATAGTAGTAATAGTAGTAATAGTAGTAATAGTAGTAATAGTAGTAATAGTAGTAATAGTAGTAATAGTAGTAATAGTAGTAATAGTAGTAATAGTAGTAATAGTAGTAATAGTAGTAATAGTAGTAATAGTAGTAATAGTAGTAATAGTAGTAATAGTAGTAATAGTAGTAATAGTAGTAATAGTAGTAATAGTAGTAATAGTAGTAATAGTAGTAATAGTAGTAATAGTAGTAATAGTAGTAATAGTAGTAATAGTAGTAATAGTAGTAATAGTAGTAATAGTAGTAATAGTAGTAATAGTAGTAATAGTAGTAATAGTAGTAATAGTAGTAATAGTAGTAATAGTAGTAATAGTAGTAATAGTAGTAATAGTAGTAATAGTAGTAATAGTAGTAATAGTAGTAATAGTAGTAATAGTAGTAATAGTAGTAATAGTAGTAATAGTAGTAATAGTAGTAATAGTAGTAATAGTAGTAATAGTAGTAATAGTAGTAATAGTAGTAATAGTAGTAATAGTAGTAATAGTAGTAATAGTAGTAATAGTAGTAATAGCTGTAATAGTATTAATAGCAGTAATAGTAGCAATAGTAGTAATAGTAGTAATAGTAGTAATAGTAGTAGTAATAGTGGTAATGGTAGTACCAGGAGTAATAGTAGTAATCGTAGCAGTAATGGTAGTAATAGTAGTAATAGTAGTAATAGCAGTAATAGCAGTAAAAATAGTAATTGTACTAATAGTATTAATAGTAGTAATAGTAGTAAAAGTAGTAATTTTAGTAATAGTAGTAATAGCAGTAATAGTAGTAATGGTACTAATAGCAGTAATAGCAGTAGCAGTAGTAATAGTAGTAATAACAGTAATAGTAGTAATAGTAGTAGTAATAGTGGTAATGGTAGTAATAATAGTAATACTAGTAATCGTAGGAGTAATGGTAGTAAAAGTAGTAATAGTAGTAATAGTAGTAATAATAGTAATAGTAGTAATAGTAGTAATAGAATTAATAGTAGTAATAGTAGTAACAGTAGTAATAGTAGTAATTGTAGTAATAGTAGTAATACCAGTAATAGTAGTAATCGTAGTAGTAACAGTAGTAATCGTAGTAATAATAGTGGTAATGGTAGTAGTAACGGTAGTAATGGTAGTAATGGTAGTAATAGTAGTAATAGTAGTAATAGTAGTCCAAATAATAGTCATGGTAGTAATGGTAGTAATGATAGTAACACTAGTAATGGTAGTAATAGTAGTAATGGTAATAATAATAGTAATGAAAGGAATAGTAGTAATAGCAGTAATATTAGTAATGGTAGTAGTAATAGTGGTAAAAGTCGTAACAGTAGTAATAGTAGTAATAGCAGTAATAGCAGCAATAGCAGTAACAGTGGCAATAGTAGTAATAGCAGTGATAGTAGTAATAGTAGTAATAATAGTAGTAATGGTAGTAATAGAAGTAATAGTAGTAATAGTATTAATAGCAGTAATAGCAGTAACACTAGTAATAGCAGTCATACTAGTAATAGTAGTAATAGTGGTAATAGTAGTAATAGTGGTAATAGTAGTAGTAGTAGTAGTTGTACTAATAGTAGTAATAGTAGAAAAAGTGATAATAGTAGTAATAGCAGTATTAACAATAATAGTAGTAATAGTAGTAATAGTAGTAATAATAGTGGTAATAGTCGTAATAAAAGTAATAGTAGTAATCGTAGCAGTAATGGTATTAATAGTAGTAATATTAGTAATAGTAGTAATAGAATTAATAGTAGTAATAGTAGTAATAGTAGTAATAGTAGTAATAGTAGTAACAGTAGTAATAGTAGTAACAGTAGTAATAGTAGTAATTGTAGTAATAGTAGTAAGAGCAGTAATAGTAGTAATCGTAGTAATAACAGTAGTAATTGTAGTAGTAATAGTGGTAATCGTAGTAGTAACGGTAGTAATGGTAGTAATAGTAGTAATAGTAGTAATAGCAGTAATAGCAGTAAAAATAGTAATAGTAATAATAGTAGTAATAGTAGTAAAAGTAGTAATTTTAGTAAAAGTAGTAATAGCAGTAATAGTAGTAATGGTACTAATAGCAGTAATAGCAGTAGCAGTAGTAATAGTAGTAATAACAGTAATTGTAGTAATAACAGTAATAGTAGTAATAGTAGTAGTAATAGTGGTAATGGTAGTCATAAAATTAATACTAGTAATCGTAGGAGTAATGGTAGTAAAAGTAGTAATAGTAGTAATAGTAGTAATTATAGTAAGAGTAGTAATAGTAGGAATAGAATTAATAGTAGTAATAGTAGTAACAGTAGTAATAGTAGTAATTGTAGTAATAGTAGTAATAGCAGTAATAGTAGTAATCGTAGTAGTAACAGTAGTAACCGTAGTAGTAATAGTGGTAATGGTAGTAGTAATAGTAGTAATAGTACTGGAAATAATAGTCATGGTAGTAATGGTAGTAATGATAGTAACATTAGTAATGGTAGTAAAAGTAGTAATGGTAATAATAATAGTAATGAAAGTAATAGTAGTAATAGCAGTAATATTAGTAATCGTAGTAGTAATAGTGGTAAAAGTAGTAATAGTAGTAATAGTAGTAATAGCAGTAAAAGCAGCAATAGCAGCAACAGTGGCAAAAGTATTAATAGCAGTGATAGTAGTAATAGTAGTAATCGTAGCAGTAATGGTAGTAATAGTAGTAATAGTATTAATAGCAGTAATAGCAGTAACAGTAGTAATAGTAGTAATAGCAGTAATGGTAGTAATAGTAGTAGTAATAGTGGTAATGGTAGTAATGGCAGTAATAGTACTAATCGCAGCAGTAACAGTAGTAATAGTAATAATAGTAGTAATAGTAGTAGTAGCAGTTGTAGTAATAGTAGTAATAGTAGTAAAAGTGGTAATAGTAGTAATCGTAGTAGTAATGGTAGTAATGGTAGTAATGGTAATACTAGTAGTAATGGTAGTAATAGTAGTAATAGTAGTAATAGTAGTATTAATAATGGTAATGGTAGTAATGGTAGTAATGATAGTAATATTAGTAATGGTAGTAATAGTAGTGAAGGTAAAAATAATAGTAATGAAAGTAATTGTAGTAATAGTGGTAATAGTAGTAGTAATAGTAGTAATGGTAGTAATGGTAGGAATAGTAGTAATAGTAGTAATAGTAGTAATAGTAGTAATTGTAGTAATAGTAGTAATGGTAGTAATGGTAGTAATAGTAGTAATGGTAGTAATGGTAGTAATAGTAGTAATAG
>RDPX01000039.1:2200859-2210859 GCA_003991215.1 Morbakka virulenta
GTAGTAATAGTAGTAATAGTAGTAATAGTAGTATTAATAATGGTAATGGTAGTAATGGTAGTAATGATAGTAATATTAGTAATGGTAGTAATAGTAGTGAAGGTAAAAATAATAGTAATGAAAGTAATTGTAGTAATAGTGGTAATAGTAGTAGTAATAGTAGTAATGGTAGTAATGGTAGGAATAGTAGTAATAGTAGTAATAGTAGTAATAGTAGTAATTGTAGTAATAGTAGTAATGGTAGTAATGGTAGTAATAGTAGTAATGGTAGTAATGGTAGTAATGGTAGTAATAGTAGTAATAGAGAAATGGATAGATAGATAGATAGATAGATAGATAGATAGAGAGATAGATTGATAGATAGATAGATAGATAGATAGATAGATAGATAGATAAATAGATAGATAGATAGATAGATAGATAGATAGATGGATAGGTTGGTTTATAGTGGCTTATGGATAGTTTTACGGGAGAGGTTTGAGAGCGTCAAATGAGATGTGAAATTAATGAAGATATTAACATTTAGGAGGCTGCTTAAGGAGCTTTGGAAACCTGGAGCCGCAGGAAATGGCATTATTTGAGGCGTTTAATTTATTTTGAGAATAGGACATTTTAAGAGGATCTAAGAAAATGCATATTGTTGTCTTCAAATTTAGTTGTTGTTTTTTCTGTAAGAAAACTTTAAAAACTCTTTGGTGGCAAAATTTCCCACCAACTGGACGAATATAGGTTTTAGCATATATAAATGCAATCTTTGTTTAATTCATAATAATTAAGTTATATAATTCACCGATGATCTAATGTTTAATTCCAGATATAAACTTGCAATAACAATGCCTAACCTAAGGTATTGATGTTTGATTGTTCTTTTTACTTCAAATACCTCTGTAATTCAATATTTCAGAAACACTTGTCAGACGAAGAGTTCTTCGGGCTGTTTGGAATGACACATTATGAGTTCGAGGGGAAGCCAAAATGGCGACAAGAAATGCTAAAGAGAAAAGTCAATCTGTTATAGAATATAAGCTATGAAGTTGACTTGACACTAAGTTGTTTTCAAGAGCTTTAAAATATTATGTGAAATAGATTGTCGTTTTAGTTATATTTATATGTAAGTATTAAGTTAAGGCTGATATAGATATATCATTTCTAATACACAATGTCTGAGACGTTTTCAAAAATTTACCAGTTTCCGTCACTTTCGTAAACATCACAAATATAACGCCTCCTATTAATCGCTGTTCAAAGACCACCACAACTAGTGCATCTGCCTATGAGTATTTTGTGTTCTAGAAGTTTATATGTAAGTAGGTAATTAATTCTCAACAGAGCATCTTTGTAAATCAACCTTCCTCATAGGTCATACTACTTAGCTCTGGACTTGTACCAGCTATCTTTAGGCCACATTTCATTTGAGTGTACCGAAAGAAGTACATTTTTTTGCGTTTTCAAGCTTAGAAATTGAAAAACCTACTACAGGAATAGACGACAATATTGTATATCATTGTGTATATGATAGATTTGTAAACACATATTAAACACGCATAAGTAGCTTTTAATGCAATAATTTTACATTACCACGTCTGATGCGTGTTTGCATATATTTATTTTCTACGATATAAGATCTGTAGAGTATGTTACTTTACTCTGTACTACATGAAACCATCTTCCTATGCTGTCTTTGATCTAACAGAAAGTAAAAAGCTTTCACCATAGTAAATATCTAGTTAATCACACTAATTTATGTTTAAACTGTAATCCGTTCTAATTTACGCTACAATGACTGAAAAATATTTGCTTTTTCTACCCACAGCAGGTTTATTTCACTACCCGATATCTCTTTAAGCAACTTAGGCAAACAATTTACCAGATAACTTTAACACAAGTAAGTTATGATTAAGTGAGCCTTGTTTGGCATTCCTGGTGGATAGTGCAGGCTGTGTGTTCGTTTACCTCAGGTTAATTGCTATAAAAGTATAGTTTTATTGAAGGTAAATCCCCGGCGAGTGTATTCCTGTATAGAAAGTGGTACTCATCCTTCTTCTTAGATTTTATGAGAAAGGGGATGGAAATTTTTGTGTCAAACCTAGAACCTAGGATTTTTAAAACCGAGTGATTTTTTTGCCCATAGCCAGACATTTTAGAAAAAAATTCTTCTGCAGAAAATATGTCCGAAGAAACCTATCCAGAAAACAGCATATAACATTTAGAAGACACTTGAAAAGAGTTATCTATAGATGTAAGGAAAGTCTCACACAAACAAAGTTTACTATCTAAGAATAAATTCTGTTTCTTAAACAAGAATTTATTTATTTGTTTTATACAAGAGTTGTTTACAAAATTACAAATAGTAAAATTGATTGAAAAATCTTTTCAAATAATACAAAATAATAAGTTGGAATGTCGATTGAAATTCAAAAGTACAATTCCAGTAAAGGGATGCTTTTATCAAATACTCCAAAATAGAACTAGTACCACTTTTAATACAATAGTGCACCCGCAAGGGCTATCTCTTTCCATTTCTATTGCTCTTTTTGCCACAATTCTGACAATAAAAATGTCTTTACGTGCTCCTGTACCTTTTACGAAACCACGTTGTTCTTTTCCTATCTTTGACCTTAATCGACGTCTTGCTCATTTCATGATTATCCTCAAGAAAAGTTTTGTCATGTGTTGATTGTTTAAACATTTGCTTTCTATAACTCTGGGCTTTTTTGTTAAAGAAAATATAGCATTACCATTTGTATCATGTTTTAAAGAGGCTCTTCCTTGATCAATCACTCGTACATCCTTGCCACCTTTAGAGGAATGTCCCAAATCTTATATACGAATAATAATCTGAAGATTTATGACAAAGCATGACCCTTTTGTCTGTGATCTGATAAAAATGAAAATTTCATTTCAAGGAAACAGTTTAGATAAAGCAGTAGGGTCAGACACACCATTGAAATATACAGTCAAAAGAAGTTTTCTAAGATGATGTAGGTGAAGATTTTGTTTCGACTATTTAAAATTCATAATAAAGATCTTTAAATAAAAGTGATGAGTATTTACCCTACAAAGGAAGCTAATTAGTCTTCACCATTGATTTTGATTAATTTTCCACACATTGTAGTCTCCAAAGAGAAAAAGTGATATCAGCCAAAGCTCAAATGACGAGGCGAAAAGCTGACTCTAGTTTCCAGGCCAACTTAAAGCTCCCAGATGTCCCTTCATAAACATGATAGACTCTCTCAGAAGCTAGAAATATTAATGTGAAAAGGTCCACATTGATTTATATCACTAATATCAATACACTGTTAGCTAATCCTTCTGTAGTATGCTCCTATTAGTAAAATATTGATTGAAAAAGATCATCTATCCTTTCTCCCATTCTCCCATTCACCCAGCCACCCAACAAAACAAAAAATGAATGAAAAAGGATTTTTAAACGTAGTAATAAGCTCTAAGTGTTTCTGATTGAATAAATCAGCACATCTTTTAACAACATGAATCAATAACAAATCAAGGTAATTTGACTTTTGCTTTATGGGATATAATGTATTTGTTTTAGGTTATAGAATGGGTAAGAACTCTGTTTTCTTTTGGTTAATTGCTTCACCTAAGTTCAGCTCAGCTGTAAATCTCATTCTAGAAAATGGGGTTAAGAAAAATGTATATCACTGTAAAATATAAGGTCAGGCAAATGTTCGTTTTCCACTGTGTAGATAATAAGCAAATTGTTGCAGGTATTCACGACTGCTGTTTGCTTTATATGTATTTTATACAGTCCACTGCATTTCGAAAAAGAGTTACATTCTGTCAAATAAAGGTACACTATAAAGTACCTTGTGTTTTATTTATGATCTTCTTTGCTGCCATTTGATTCTAAATCTTGTCTTGAACTGCTTTATTTCCATGATCAGAAGAGAAATTGAAACGAAAGTAAATGGTGTATTGTAACTCATGGGGCGAACATATCTTTTTCACAAAATTTTAAGGTAGATAGTTTTCTTTATTTCAGTCAGCTGAAATAAACTGCTACATCGTGCTCTTCATAATCACGGCCTGTGGAGGCTGAAATCACACGTAGCTTTAAAAATATTTTTTTTTTAAAAACGTTTTGTTATTATACTGTATAACTAACTCTTGGTATAGAAGGAAGTCTGAACTAATTGTAATAGTATTTACTGAGTCGTGTTACTTGTGTCAAAGATATTGGTATGCTGTGCTACAAGTGTTACCTTTAGCAACACTTAGGAAATACTATTACAATTAGTTAAGGATTGCCCTTTTCCTTCATTATACAGTACAGTTGCAAAAAGTCTAAAAAATGTTGCTGTTTTTTGAAATCGGCGCACGTGTGACAAGGGGATTATTAGGTTATGCTACTTATATCTCCTGCTTATACATCTACGTCTACAAATACATATACATATACATATACATATACATATACATATAGCTCCTACGTTTTAATGTGGTAGAGCACTGTTGTTGATGACATTTCATATTCATTTGTTAATATACATATTACTTACTTACTTACTTACTTACTTCAGCCTGGAGAGTTGTAAGTCAAACCTCCCGACCTTGACTTACTTACTTGACTTAATTGCGTAACCCTCCTTGGGTCTTTGCACATTCTTTCTTTACATATTCCTTCCAGGTGGCACGATCTTTCGCCTTGCGTTCAGCAGTCAGGATCGGAATTCTGAGATCATCTCGGATTTGGTCTGCCCAACGCTTTTTTGGTCTCCCTCTACTTCTTTTTCCTTCAAAATCTTCTTTGAATGCTCTTTTCACAAAGCTACCATCTCCTCTTCGATTCACATGTCCGAACCAAGTAAGCCTTTTTTTCTTGATGAGAGTTAGTATATCATCCTTCATGTTTAGAAGCCTTCTTATGTCTGATAGACGACACCTGTCCCTCCTTGTTTTTCCAACCATTGCTCTCAGGCAGTCATTTTCAAATACTTCCAATCTACGTGCATCTTCCGATTTTAACGTCCACGTTTCTGAGGCATATATAGCGATTGGGACAATCAATGCACTGTAAAGCCGACTTTTGATACAGTTTGGTATTTCTTTTCTGGACCATACGTTCTTTTTAAGTCTACCAAATGCGCAACTTGCCAGAGCTATCCTCCGTTTCACATCGTCTGTCGTGTTTGGAACTACCGAACCAAGGAATACAAAGTTCTCGACTTTTTCAACGTTAGCTCCTCCTATTTTGATATCTTCAAGGTGGTCAGGAGAGATGATCTTGCACTTGTCTGCATTTATCTTAAGGCCCCACTTTTTACATGCCTTTTCTAGCTCTTCCGTTGAGAAACGCAGTTTTTCGAATACGGTGGATATCAAAGTTGTATCGTCAGCATAACGAATATCAGCGTTCAGCTCAGCTTCAAGGTGGAAATCACGTAAGCTAGATAATTCATCCATGACGAATTCAAGAAACAGGTTGAACAAAGTTGGAGAAAGGATACAGCCTTGGCGAACACCAACGCAAACCTCAAACCAATCTGTGAGTGCACTGTCAATTGTAACTGCACATTTGGTATTGTCATACATATACTTGATTGTGTTAACGAGTTTGGCATTTACACCTATCTTCAGGAGCATTTTCCAAAGGGCTGACCTCCAAATGGTGTCGAATGCAGATTTAAAATCAATGAAATGAAAATGTAGAGGTATATTCTTTTCCTTGGCTTTCTCGATTATTTGTCGTACAACAAATATGGCATCTACAGTCCCTTTACCCGCACGAAAACCATACTGGCTTTCCTTCAGCTTTCTATCAACATTTGCTTTCATTCGTTCCAGCAAGATCTTTAAGAACACTTTGCCTGGTATTGACAAGAGAGATATAGCACGATAGTTGCCTCTCACCAACTTGTCTCCTTTCTTGTGAATGGGCGAGACTATCATTTTGGAAAAATCTTCAGGCGTCTTTTCTGTAGTCAAGATTTTATTGAATATCTTTTGCAGAAGAGCAATCATCGTTTCTCCACCTGCCTTCACTACTTCTATGGTGATACCATCGATTCCTGGTGCTTTACGGTTCTTCATTTTATTAACAGCCTTTTTTATCTCGTCCTTTGTGATTTCGGGGACATTTTCTTCATAATCAACGGGAATAGGATCGATTGAGTGGACAGCAGTTTCATCACGTTCAAATGAAGTATTTAAGTGTTTTTCAAAATGCTCTTTCCATAACTGTAATATCTTTTTCTGGTTAAAGTGTTTCACACCATCATCATCTTTTATGACTGTTAGTCGCTTCTTAGGCTTTCCTTCAAGTTCCTTGACTGTTTTGAACAAACTATGGCTGTCGTGTTTACGATACTGCTCCTCTAGTATTGTTACTCTTTCATTAAATTGTCTCTTTTTTGCTTCCTTCACAGCACGTTTTACATTTCTGTTCAGTTCAGAATAGCGTTGTCTGTTGGCAGCAATTGTTGGATCCTTAAGCATTTCCTTCCTTGCCTTTCTTCGTTCCTCGCACAAATCAGCTTCTTCTTGAGTCATTCCATCAACATTTTTTCTTCTTCGAAAGCCAACTATCTCCTCGGTGGCTTCGTTTGTAATTGACTTAAATTTTTGATAAATTTCCTCGACATCAGCATCGAGTCTAAGGAGTGGTTCAAATTTTCCTCCAATCCTCTGCTTAAATTTATCAGTGATGGCAGCGTCTTTCAGCTTAGCAACGTCGTATCTTTTCAGGTCTGGTTTCTTTTTGTGTATTTTACTCCGGGGGACGTGAATTTTAGCCATTAAAAGTGAGTGGTCTGAACCAACATCTGCAGAATTATACACTCTACAGTTTCTGACACTTTTCAACCTGCTTCTAGGCATGATGATAAAGTCAATCTGATTTCTGGTTTGTCCATCAGGAGATACCCATGTCACGAGTCTTGACTTGTTCTTTTGTTTATACAAGGTATTTACAATACTCATATCATTTATAGCGCAGAATTGCAACAGTTTTTCGCCTCTATTGTTTCCTTTCCCTGTGCAGAATTTGCCAACAACTGATGGCCAATTGAGATAGGAGTCGCTCCCGACCTTGGCGTTAAAGTCACCCAAAACGATGTAGCTGTTTGCTCTTGGCAGGTTGTTGATTTCGGTTTGAAGTTGGTCGTAGAAAATATCGACATCAGAGTCACAGTAACTGGAATCTGGGGCATATATCTGAAAGATAGTGATAAGTCCAGAGGGCGTGTCCAATTCAATGCTCAAGATTCTTTCTGATATCAGGTTGTAATTTACCAGACTGTTTGCAATGCGTTTCGCGATGACAAAAGCAACACCTTGTCTGTGAGCTTTGTCTAATCGTGGGGAGTGGATAACAACGTAGTCACGTGTTTCGAAGCATTCTGGTGTATCTGTGTCAAGATGTGTTTCAGATATGCCAAGGATTTCAACATTCAATTTAGACATTTCAGAGAGAAGATTTTCGAGTTTACCTTCTTGATAAAGAGTTCGTACATTCCATGTGGCAATGTTTGTTGCTATGCAACCTTCGGGCGGATTACTAACGCACCCCTGATTCACCCGGACTAGGGGTCGATTCAAAATTGTGTTATGCATTTAGAAAGAATGTTTAATTGAGAAAATGATTTGACCAGGTACTTTCTCAAGGTTTCCTGGTGTGAAAAAGCAGGTACAGCTTGCCGTAGAGTGTCCACAGACGCAGAGGCTGATCTGACCAGGGAGCCGACGAAATTCGCTCAGACGCTTCTGGATTTCTTCACCTTTGACCCTGGCGGGGTGGCTTCCGGGTACTATGCCTTGCCAAAGGGCAACCCGTGATTTTGTCCGGCACTGCTTATTCAACATATTCACAGCTAACCTCCATATCTGAAGGCCGTTCCCCTATCCGCAACCTGGGGAGCCGGTGGATGGGAGTTATCATCACCAACACCACACCTCCCGACCACAATATACATATACATATAAATATTCATATACATATAGATATACATATACATATACATACACATATGCATATGCATATACATATACATATAGTGGTAGTAATAGTAGTAGTAGTAGTAGTAGTAGTAGTAGTAGTAGTAGTAGTAGTATATTTGTCGCTCGCTAAATATAATATGTTCTCAGGGTTTTGCATCCACAAGATTTCTCAAATCTCGAGAATCTTTCTCGAAAACCTGGTAGAATGTAATACCAAAATTTCTGCAACTCAGCAACGCGTGTGTTTATTTTTGCTGTCCTCCAATCTCTTTTTTAGTTTCTTTGATGTTGTTCCATGTCGCCCTCATGCACCATAACTTCCTTGTCTCTGGTGCAAGATCTTGATATTTCAATCTTTTCTACCTCCTTGGGGTTTACTCTCTAATAGAATGACAAAGGCTATTTTTTATCAGCCAGATAGCTGCAATAAGCCAAAATGAATAGCTACCAAATATTGTTAGTTACAAATGACATATATACACATTTATCATAAAATAAAATGTGATTTGTTGTCTTATTTGTCCAGGATATCCATCATCGTAGATATTATGCGTGGGTGTAAATTTTGTTTTAATGCTTCAATGCTCAGGTAGCATTCTAGTTTGAATATTCTAAAGAACTTGCTTTGCTGTTCTTTCGTCTTATGCTTTTTAATGATTCTACTTTTTACACCTTTTCTTAGTGTGTTTTTCACTTTTCTTCATATTGTTTTCCATCCTACCTCGACCAGTTTTCATCCAGCCTTATGTTTTCACCTTCAAATGTCAATGTAACTACAACGTCCTGCATGGTGATCAAACACTCTGTTGAGGGTGCTTTCTCCTTTCAGTTGTTTCCTTCTTTCATACAGCTTTTATGCATTGATCCTTTGATTTAAACAAATGTCAAGCCTCATGCAGGCTGGTCTCCTTGTACACATCTTTCATTGACTCAAGTCCTCTTTCTTCTTCTCCTCATCTGAGTTAGAGTCTTTCTTCGCTAGCCTGCTTTTCCAGCACATTATTCGCCAGTATCTCTTTCTTCAGCGTTTGGTCTAGTTGGTTAAGCTCACCATTGTTGAATTAGCCAATATTCATTGGGTAGGCTGTAGCGAGTATCAATTTTGCATTTGTTGCAGATATAAGATTGGAGTCATTCAGCTCTTTGTTTTCCAGGATTTTAACTCTTGTACTTACTTCCTCATAAGTTGTTCAATTAGTTGACTTACTGATTTTGAGATCTCTATCCATTAGTAGACAGGTATTATCCGGTCCTGATGAACCTTGCCATACGCTTTCTTGTTATCATAGAAAAAAAACAGGAAGATTTCTGTGGTATTGTTTCATTTCCTCCATTATGCATCTGTCAATTATGGTTTGATCGACTGTCTCCCAATACACTTTCAAACCCTCTCAACTGGCCTTCGTCCCAAATTTATTACTATTTGTTTTTTTATCTTCTGAATGATCCGGAACAATTATTTCTTTCTGTGTTTAAGCTTCAAAGCTGCCTTAGTCTATCTGTTGACTCTGAAGTATTGTTGGCAGGCAGGAAACATATTTTGGTGCTTTTAACTGTCACATGATATGGATGGGATGTCCATAAAAAAGATATAATCTTGGGAACTTCTTGACTCACTTTTCTATCTAGTTTTTGTCAAATAGTCCTCCATTGAAGAATTCATCCATACTATAGAACTGTGATAATACTTGACTGGTAAAGTGTTTAGGCCCGTGTTCTTAAACCAGTGAAGTTTTTTTGATTTACCAGTCACTAAAGCTTGTTCTTTATTACCAACGGCTTGGCACATAGCATAACAGTCAACCTCTCTTTCAACTGTTTATAACCTTAAACTCATCTCCTTTCACACAGAGTGTCTTATTGGCCGAAGAGTGGAAGAATAACGCACTTTCATCCAGATTATAAATATCCAGGGCTTCGAACCCTGACATTAGTTCAGGGAGTTTATCTATCCAATCTTCTATAAAGCTACTGTCAACGTCAGTGCGTCTCACAGCAAATAGTCCCACCGGAAATCTTGTATCGCTTCCAGAAGCTTTCTAAC
>RDPX01000039.1:2221303-2253683 GCA_003991215.1 Morbakka virulenta
AGATCAGATTATTGTCGCAAGAAAACTCAATTGAGAATCTTAGTCAAGGTATGAAAAGAATAATATAGTGCTTGCTTCATCTGAAAAGAAAAAAATGAGAAGAAAAGATCAGATTATTTGTCGCAAGAAAACTCAATTGAGAATCTTATTCAAGGTATGAAAAGAATAATATAGTGCTTGCTTCATCTGAAAAGAAAAAAATGAGAAGAAAAGATCAGATTATTTTTCCGAAGAAAATTCAATTGAGAATCTTATTCAAGGGTTATTATTCAACTTTTTAAAGTCCATGATAAAGTGAAGAAAAAGTAGCAAGAAAACAAAGAGAGAAGAAGGGCAGCAATGTTGGGCAGCCTGAAGAAAAAGTTAAAGTTAATCTTTTCCGTATGATATATGAAAGGTATTAAAACTACATGAAGGAAATCGATAAAAGTCCGCTTTCAAGCAGTTTACACTCAGAAGGCATTTTTTCATTAAATTAATAATCACGTTTTTCAAATGATGGGTTGTAGATGCTGTACTGGTGGTGCTTCCTTGATTTTTTCAATGAAATACCAGCACACATCCTTACCAATTCTAAGTATTGAATATTTAGGAAAAAATGTAACTTCCGGTATATTTAAGTACTATCTTCTGGATATCTTTTAAATTTTCTAGCACTTAAGCCGATGTATTTTCTGAAAAGAAATTTTCTATACAATAGCTCAATTATCTGATTAACAGTGATAAATCCAACTCACCAGCTCGAGATGCCTTTCCTGTTGAGTTTTTAATAATTTGAGTTCATTGGAAAGAAGATATAAAAATAGATGCAAAGTCTTGTTAGCTTATAATAAATTGTCTTATTCTGTGTGGAGAGCAGGATGCTTTGGTTTGACATTGTTGAAAACAGAAGGATTGCTGCCTAAAATGACGTAATATTGAGTTCCTATGGGTCCCTATGAGCTCTTACTTCCCGTCAATAAAAATTGAAGCAACGAGTAAGTGCATCAGAAACATTACCTGAGAATATTCTTGTTGAATTCAGTATTCGGAATCAAAAGTTCCAAGGCATTCTTTTTATACCTCAACATTCTGCTGTTTCAGTTCGCAAGTAATAACTTTCCTGATATACCACTGAATACCTTTCTTACTTTAATGATCGCCAACTGAGGCATATTCCTTCAAAGTAATTTCATTGTTTGAAATGGACCTTTGTATCAAAGTCTATTACTCCTGCAAAGCTCAGTGAGAATAATTGTGATTTGTCTTGTTCCTCAAATTTAGGAAGACACTGTCAACCTTGAGAAAGTCAAAAGGATCTCTTTCTCCTTTTGTTGTTTTAGTTCTTTGTCACTAGTATCCTCTCCTTAATTTTTTATGGCTTAAGAATCGTACAAGGTAAGATACCACTTAATGCTTGGAACTGTGAGGAAAAGATAAAAAAGGATGGAAAAATGGAGGATAAGGAAAGATAGTTAACTTTAAACTTAAAAACAATCAAACCACATGATGTAAGAAGCACTCAGAAGCAAAAGTAACCCACAATCTAACTGTCTGAGGAAAGAAACTACATTCATAGAAAGATTTATTATACTGATAGGCAACATCTGCTTAAAGATAAAGTTTTGAGAATAACAAGCCAAGCCAGATGCTACAAACTGCTAGTGCCAACGAGGAAAGCTCCTAAAGATACTTTCCCTGATAATACCAATAGAAAAGACTAAGACAAGTCACAATTCGTCGTAGGGACGAAGGTTGAAGAGTAGTAGCAAAAATTTTTTCCTATACCTGATGCTCGTTATCAAATAGAAGGTAAGCAAATATATTACAACGTCATCTAGTTTTAACCTAAAAGCACGTTTCAGGGATTCTTGAACTTGTTTAGAACAATCAGATGTTTAACCTTCACAAGGTTGTTAAAAATGTTTTAAAAGTGTTATTAAATAACGATATTTTTTGCACAAATGTGAAAAAGCAACAGAAAATCAAGACGGTTACAAGCTGAAGTGTACAAGGTTTTCTGTATGAGATCCAAAGTCTTCGTTTTGTTTTATTGGTTTTTAGAGTAAGAATTCAATAACTGGGTAAGATCCATACACATTGGAAGATTATTGTACAAATTGAGTTTAAGTAAATATATGAACGAGAGCGTAAGTTAGTGCCACCAGACCATTGAAAGAAAAATTGAATAAAAATAACCATTATTATTTTTTCATTATAATTTCTCAAATAAGAGACAGAAACTCTACCTTGCATTCTTCTAAATGTAGTGTAAAGAAGATAAATTGTAAGTTGAAAAAATCAATTATCAGATAATAAAACTTGAATAAAACTTTTTTACTTTGCAAAGAAGAGAAAGATAGAATGCCACCAAGTGACACAGTTACATTTTAAGTGTTTACACTTATTGTGTTCTTTTGTATTTGCAATTGGTTACCAATTGCTTTTTTAATATTCCCAACTTCTCCTCTTTTAAGTAGAGTTCCCCAAGAATATTGGCGTCAGAGAAATCTGAACTTTGATGACTTTATAAATACCGATCGTTTCCTTGAGCTTGGAATAGAGAAATCTTTTCATAATCTTCTTGTTCTTTATAATTTCAGTCGAATTCTTTAGTGTTCTGTATAAAATTGTTAAAACTGTAAACACTAGCCAATGTGGCACTGATTGTGTGGCCGATAAAAAGCTATGACATTCAATCAAATCTTTATTTTTGAAGTGAATCCGCTTGTTTTTATCGTGCAATAATAACATCTGCTATTGTGATCTCTATGTTTACGCCAATCCACCGGATTACCAAGCTTCCCCACCTAAATATTACATGTCAAGTATTGCAAATGATACATGGAGCCTATGATATATTTTATCTCCGACTGACAAACAAAAGAGTTATCTTACGTTTTCTTAGGAAAGTCAGTAATCTTATGCTAATGTGTTGTTTAGAATAATTTCAAGTCAAAAGTGAACTGCAATGTGGTAAAAACATAGAAATATATTTCGAACTACTCGTTCATCATCAGTCTACTGTATAAAAGCATCAAGCAAATGTTCAAAATTTATATTTAATTTACAAGTGAAAAAACCCTATGGGAGTACATAAACAAAAGAATAAAGAGAAAAAAGGGAGGACATAATAAACTGCTTGTATATGCCAAAGCAATTAGCGGATTCAATAACAAATTTTCTAAATTTAATAAATAATACAAATTCCCAAGACCATTAGCAAATGGTAACAATGGATGAATATCCTAAATTTCTGTCATTATATTTTGATAAGTAGCTGCCTGCTCCTGAATTCATCCTTGGTGTTTAGGGCTGGTTTAATTTCCCTTGTGTGGAGTGCCTCCAGCTTTTCTAAATGGTCTTGTCCTTTGATTGTTGAGTCGACAATCTCAAGGTTGTCAAAGTCAGCTTCACGTCTACAGCAGTTCCAAAAATGTGTTTTTACTGGCCCATCTTTTCGCCCTTTATGTTCCTTAAAGCGTGTGATGACATGTCGACATGTTTGGCCAGCATAGCAGGCATTACAGCCTGGACATTGAATTTTGTATATCACATTGCTTTTTAGTTCTTTCTTAATGCTTGGTTTCAAGCTGGGTAGAGTTGTCTTTAGCTTTCTGAGGGTTATGATTGGTTGGACAGGGGCACCACATTTTCTCAACTGCTTGATGAAGTTATCTGTGACATTCCCACGATACTCTACAACGAACAATACTTTAAACTCGGTTTGTTCTTGATGTTGGTTTGTATCAGGTACTACTTTATCCTTCTGGACGATCTTTTCCAAGGTTGAGTTGATGATCTGGTCATAGAACTCTGGTAGGAATTAATTTTTCTCCAGAATATCTTTCGCTCTTTGTAACCTTTCATGGAAATAATGCCAGTTACTACATGCTCTATGGATACCATGGACAAAGCCAGCCACTATAGAACGTTTGTATGGACTCGATGCCAGAGCATGGAAATTCATTATGGGCCCATTGCCTGTGGGTTTGCAATACCATGTCGAGTTCAATACGTTCCCTTGGTGCAGTATACATGTATCTAAGAATGGTAGTTTTCCATCCTCCTCTTGTTCCATTGTAAATTTCAGATTTTTGTGCACTTTTTTATCGTCATTTAGATCTTCTAGTTTCTGTTCGATGTTTTGTCGTTTTATGGATCTCAATATGTCGTCCATGTAGATAAATAACTTAGCGTCATCCTTTATGTATATTTCAAATTTTGACAGCAAAATATTGGCCAGGCAAGGAGCTGGTTGCGATCTTATTGTCAGTCCATCTGTTTGCTTATATGGACCATCGTTGGTTGCCAAAATAACGTTAGTTGTTGCGAGTTTTGTCAGTGTTAAGAACGTTTCTTTGTCAAGTGGTGGTTGTTGTATCTCTCCTGAGTACAGCAGGTCAGTCTTGGATGGCATCTTGGATGGCTTCATTTACAGGGACATTGGTGTACAGCGAGCAAACATCGAACGAAACCATCATCTCGTCATCGTTTAAACGAACGTCTTTTAACTGGTCCACAGTATTCTTGGTTGAGCAATTGATTTTAGCCTGTGGTACGTCTGACAACCATTTAGTGACCTTAGCAGCAATACGATAATAGGGCGACGCTGGCATCGATAGTACAGGTTTCATGGGTACATTCGTTTTGTGCACTTTTGCTGTGCCATAGAGTCTAGGTAGCTGTCCACCTGTTGATCTCATTTGTTTAAACAGCTGTTCATCAATTTTACCATTCTCCAACAGGCTGATTAATTCTGAATTGATGCGCTCTTCTTCTTTCAGGCACAGCTCCTTTGCGTTTTAACGTGTTACGGTCTGCTTTTCAAATTGGGGAAGGTTTAAAACATCCTTTATCTTTTGATGGTAAGTGACTGACTTCATTACGCATATACCTGTACCTTTATCGAAAGGAACAGCAAGAAATTCATTTTCTTTCAGAAAATGTTGTGTCATTTTTATATGTCTTGGTACCTTTTGTTTCGAACAATTTTTCACATACTTCAAAGTTTTATTATGTCCTCCCTTTTACTCTTTATTCTTTTGTTTATGTACTCCCATAGGATTTTTCACTTGTAAATTAAATATAAATTTTGAACATTTTTCTTGATGCTTTTATACAGTAGACTGATGATGAACGAGTAGTTCGAAATATATTTCTATGTTTTTACCACATTGCAGTTCACTTTTGACTTGATAATTTATCAACACAATGTTTTTGCCATATCGCCTTCTGGCAACCACATTGAAGAAACAAGAACAATAGAATAATTTCCACATAGATAGCAAAACATATCACGGCTATTTAAATACCCTCAATTCGTTGCTATCTCGACACACAGGAGTAAATTTATTTGAAGTCGTATTTCCAATTCACCTCTCACTGATTTTTAAACTCAAGGTGTACAATTACTTTTTCTTCGTGTTCAGCTGTGTGATATTTGGTCTCTGAGTGATGGCGCCAGGTGTATCGGCCTTGGTCAAGGTAACAATTATAGCCAGCTACTACATCAAGTAGATTTTATGTAGAGAGAGACACAACGAACATTTAAGAGCTACAATAATATTCCATCTAAGGATATTTTAGTATAAGAGAGATGAGAAAGTTAATTGTTTAGATACCCAATAGAAAAGTTGAAAATATTTGGGGTATGTTGCTTTGTACTTTAGACCATTGAGCTTCACATATTGGCAGAGAAAAATCAAAGATAACATAAAAAAAGCACTTTGCTCCAATAGCCTTTAGAACCTCGGTATTAAAAGGAAAACACAATACAATATAATATAATATAATAAAATATAACATAAGATAATATAATATAATATAATATAATATGATATAATATAATATAATATAATATAATGTAATATAATATAATATAATATAATATAATGTAATGTAATATAATATAATATAATATAATATAATATAATGTAATGTAATGTAATATAATATAATATAATGTAATATAATATAATATAATATAATATAATGTAATGTAATGTAATATAATATAATATAATATAATATAATATAATATAATATGATATAATATAATATAATATAATATAATATAATATAATATAATATAATATAATGTAATGTAATGTAATGTAATGTAATATAATATAATATAATATAATATGATATAATATAATATAATGTAATATAATATAATATAATATAATGTAATGTAATGTAATGTAATATAATATAATATAATATAATATACTATAATATAATATAGTAAAATAAATATTATAATGATGATGGTGGTGGTGGTGGTGGTGATGGTCATGCCTCGATAAAAACCACTGTGGGGCACAATCTTTTAATCGCCAGTTTCATAAAAATGTTGAAAACAAAAAATTGTTGTGTAATTTGGCACGCGGCCAGTGATGTAAATGAAATCCTCTTGGAGGGACCTGGTGTTGAAGATGTCAGGCATGGCAGAAGCAAAATTGCGTGGACTAGTTCCTGTTCACACCTGAGGAAATCGGCGTCCACTAGATGTCTTACTGAGACTTTACAATAAAAACAGTTTGGTAACAGCAGGAAAACCAGTCGATGTAATAAAGCTGGAGAAGATGAAACTGGAGCAAGAAAACTAACAGAATAAAAAGAAAATGGCATATGTTTACCTTACCTGGAGTTAAAAAAAGATTATGGTTCCTAGCTCTTGAGGCTTGTAACAGTTATGATGTTTTTTATCTATAGAAATACCCTAATGACTCAAATAAAAAGTTATGGAAAAACAATTGGTTTATCAAAGTAGAGCCGGAAGGCATAGAAGCTGAAATACAACAATTAGCCTGTGAGCTTGATGACAAATCAATTTAGAACAAGGCAAGAAATGAGACAAGAATAAACATTGAATTGCCAGGGATGGCTTAAGATGAATCATGCACCGGAACAGTAAATGATTCGGTGAAAACAGAAGAAACAGTTAATGCAAAGAATTTCACAAAACTAGTATAATCAAACAAAGGTTCAGAAAATAATGCAATGAAACTGAATCCACACAACAATGAATACTTAAAGTGTTGACTACATGAAGATGACAGTAAAGGCAAAGAAAACTAACAATGAAGTGAGGTATGTCAAAATGAACAACATTAGAGGGATAAGAAAGTTGAGTGATGCTGACGCACACTTGGTCTGTGAACGAATTGTTATTAAATACAATAATAAGAAGCCTCTTGATGCCATTGGTGGCAGACAGTTGGAAGGGTACAAACGTCAGCTCAGAAGAGAATTTAGAAAAATGGATGCTTGACACAGGGATCAAGGGAAAAAAACAACAGGTGAGAAAAAGTGCTTGTGTTATATCTTCTTCTGAAAGAAACGCAGCGCGTCAAAGCTTAAGTAAGATCACGTTAATGAATACATGTATGACTTGATATTTCCTGAAATCGATCAAAAACTTTTTACGTGTTTACATGTGGCTTTTAATACTGTTTGTTGCTATTAAAAGAGCATCAAAATGAAAGACAACCTTGTCAAGTCCTACCAGAATTTGATATGGTCCATTGTAGTCTGAAAAATAGCAGGTTTGATTTTGATTCCGAAACAAAGACTATTTGGTCGTTATAGCCCTTTATATTTGTTAAGGGTAAGCAACTCTGAAAAGGCTTCATCCAAAAGTAACCGATTAAATGCACCCGATAAATCTAAAGCTGAGCAAAGTCTAGGCTTTGAAACACTTTGCATGAGCTTTGCGACCATGTCCTGCACATTAGGTAGCTGCAAGCCTTCATCTTCAATCAAATTATTAAGTCTCTTAGCATCACCACATTCACCCATTTCACCCTAGGGGTTACTGAACATGAACCGTAGAAGATGGCCATCGACTTAAAGAAACTGTCTTTAAAAGTACCATTTTTAACTAATTTATCAAACAACTTAGTGAAGTAGAGCATAGCGAACAGGTCAAGCTGTCTGAAAAACCAGAGCACCGTCTACCCTTAACTTAATGCTAGTACTAAAATTAAGGATGCCACTACACTTTTACTGCAAAACTTGAAACCTTTAAGATATTGCGGAACTGTAGCCCTGGATGTTCCTGTACCTACATCCATTTTCATATTTACACCGTTTGCCTTTAAACGAACTATGAAAGGTTTTTATCTTTGATCAATAAATAGTTAAAATTCCAAAGGAATCATTTTGTTTTGACTTTCGCAAAGGTTTTTCTTTAAAATTTCCTTTACTTTGACTTAAAATTTACTCTGCCTGGTTCGAGATTGACAACACCGGACAGGCTGATCTGGTATGACTCTCCCCCTGAACGTAATCGCATTTTCAGTTAGTCAACCGACAGGTTTACTTGAAATGTCCTTTCTTTCCAAAGGACAAACATTTTGCTTTGGGATATATTGATAATTCTACTCTGTTAATGTACCTTATGGTCTTCTTCATTCAATGATGTCTGTTGAATACTTGCTTTGGATGCGCGTTTGTCCGCTAAACAATTATACCTCATCTTGGAATGAGGCCCAGAAACAAGATGATCACGTAATGCTTCCAACAAGAAACTATCACAATCCCAGGTAGATGACATGGTTCTTTATTAATAGGTTATCAAATGTCCTCAGAAGGTTGAAGCAATTATTGGATCGCGTATGCGTGAATAAAAAACACAGTTGCATTGGAGAGATAACCAGCTTAGCCCATGTTAATTAAAATAAAGATACCCCCAAAGTAACTTCTGCTCACCACGCTTATTGTTCGTGGTTTTAAGAGAAAAAGAGAATTGGCTCTGACGAGGGAAAAGAAGGACCAAAATTTAATAACTTTCTCTTCATGGATGGGTTAAAGGTTTTTCAAAAGAATGGATAAGAAATTGACTCCCTGGTTTCAACTGTTTACTGTTGTCGTACAAATAATGGAGCAGAGGTTACGATTTCAATTACGCAGCCTCAAACTATGATAGTAATTGGAAGGGTGAGTTGTAATAGAATTTGTTTGCCAAAAGGTTAAACTTTGGTCGTTTTTGTTAGGAATGATCATAAATATTTTGAAGTATTGAAGTTTAGGGCAATTTTGTGTAAAAAGATGAAAATTGGTGAGACCTGAGATTGCTAGAACGCCAAAATGTATTCTGGTATTTCAAAGATGGCGATTACAGATGATTTATGCGACTGTTTGGGTAGTCTGTTGGTCTTCTTCTAGCACTGGGAGAAGAAAGATTGTAGCCAAGATGTTATTCTGTGCTCCATGTTTTTTATGAATTTGGGTAGATGGCATCAAGTCCTGCTGCTTTGCCAGATGGTAGGGATGATATGGCTGTGTTAATTTCTTCATCAGTAAAATCAGATATCAGGTTTAGGTCAACTGAAGGTCTCCTTTTCAGAGTTGAGGTTAGTTCTTATCTAACGGGAGAACACTTTGTCTTGGTTAGGGTAGCGGCTGCTTTCCATGAGATGTTTGGCGATGACATTTGGCGTAACAGGACATGCTCTAGATTGCCTTGACTTTCCAGCTAGTTGATTTAGGGTTGCTCATGCCTTACGACATGAGCGAATGAAGTCCATGTCGTTAATCGTTTCATTCCACCGTTCTTGTTTTATGTTGTTAGTGTGATTTGTAAGCTGTTCTGATAGGCTACCACAAAGTTCAGAGTCAGAGCAACTAGATATGGAATTCAGTACTTCTTCGCATTTGGAATCGCAACATTGTGTGTACTTTTTATCTGAAACTTCGTGGAATATTTTTCTTGGCTATCTGAATGATGGTGTTGACACACTGTGTGTACGTAGTTATTATATTTGCTGAATTTGGATTGAAGTGTTGCTTTCTCAGTTGACTGGTAGAAAGCACCTCGATTGGCTTTACGGAAGTTCCATCTAGGTGATTGATGGGATGTGATTTCAATTTTCAGTGAACTTGTAATGCTAATCACGCTGGATCGGTGTTGTGTTAGGGGAAGTTTCCAAGGCGAGTGATTTTCCAGGTGTCTGTTCCTACATACCATGCTAGGTCTGGTTTTGTTTCTGCTTTCCATCTTCCTGACCTGAAAGACTTTGGCTGCTTTGGATCGAAAATGAGGCCAATGTTGTTAGTAGCTGCCTATTAGATTAAGTTGTGTCCTGATAGGCTGTTGGTAGAGTGGCCTCATTTGTGACTGTTAAAATAACCAGCATAGAGGGAAAGGCTGTCAAGGACTGGCATTGATGCTATGCTAAGTTCAGTTTCGGGTGGTTTATGTATGTTTAGAAAGTTGTGGCCTCATAAATTTGTCGCTATCCTTTCAGTAGTAGTAGAGGGATCCGATGTATAGGCACAAGTAATGTTGTTTCGGTAGAAGGTAGCGAGGCCATTCGTTTTACTAGGAACATAGGTCACTAGGTTGTAGCCTGTGAGCTTCATTTTGTTTGGGTCTTGATTGTGAGTCTCTTGTAGTTGTACAGCGTCTGGACTGTGTTGTATGGAAAGTTCTTCAAGGATTGTACTTTTGAAAGAAGTGAAACTCTCCACGTTTAGCTATATGATTCTAATATCGGTGAAAGGTAGATTGGATGAGCGACTTCTGGAAGACATCTTGTATCCACTATGACTTTGGATTGAGTTGGCAGACTTTTAGTCACCTCATGCGAGGCTTAACTGGAGACACCATCTAGAAGGTTATCTGTCGTCGTCTCCCACAAATATTGTGATGAATCCTAATGTACATCTCTCGATCCAAATCTTGGAGGCTGTAAGAAAGAAATTTTAAGATTTGTTATGAGTACTAAAAATAAAGAAAATACTGAAGGAAAGCAAGAATACAAAAAAAAATGTAATTTATATTTTCTACTGAGTATTTAAGTACCGTGAAAAACAGATAAAAGCTAAATCCTCTTAGGACTGGTAGATTGATAGGTATAGGAGCTTTATTATTTTATGAATGATAAGCTTTTTTGAGCTGCGTTTCGAGAGATACTTCTCCCGTCGCCAGGCTCAGCAAAATCCTGACGATGAGAGAAGCATCTCTCAAAACGTAGCTCAGAAGATCCTTTGATTCATGATATGACAAGCCCCCTTTATCTATTGCTTCCACTGAATACATAAAGTCAAGAATTTTTAAGATGAAAGTTAGATGTGTTGTTAAAAGAGTGGCTGAGAACGTTTTAGTACGTGCACAAGATCATACTTGAAATACAAAAGGAATGAGGAGCCACATATACTATTTGGCAGAATTAGATAAGTGGCAACTGTGATACATATCATGCATACTAATTCATTCCCTTTTAGTGCATTGCAACAAAGGCGCTCACACCTGCTTCCTTTTCACAGTCCTGTCAACTGATTTTGCCCGGATAACTGTCACAACAGGTCCTCTTTCCCTGGCACCATTTCTATTATCCACCACCACGTCTGATTCTATCTGCTCCTTCCTCGTATCCTTTGACGTGTCATTCCAAAACATGTCAGTACATGAACCCCAGCATATTTTTTCTAACAGTTGTTAAAAGATTCTTGTTGGGTTTCTTTTGCGCGCAGCAGCACATTCTTTCAAATTTTCGTTGGCAGAAGATCTTCATTATTCAGCTCAGAATTTGTCCTTGACAATGTCCACTATCTTCTTAAAGTTTGTTTTTTTGCTTTCTAGCTCCTTGCACTGTATGTAAGAACGCTGACAATACAAATGTTAACAATCTTAAAATTTGATTAAAACACATCAAAGTTGTCTGTGGAAGGCTTGCTCAGAGGAAACACAAAAGGAGTGAAGAAAAAGTGTGATTATATCTACAACTAAAATTCTGCTTAAAGTACCTAATGCGTAAGGTCATTTAACTTGGTCGAGGAATATTAATAGAAGATCATCCTTGAGTCCGGAGATATCACAATACAAATACAAGGCCACATAATGTACATTCTTTTAACATTCAGAAAAATACCATAGGCTCCTAAGCATCATGAATATATTATTATTAGATTAAAAGGGAGGTCATCCTCAGTGACAACGATTAAGTATGATTAAGAGCAAGAGAGAATTAGCAGAATACTATTTTCCCCATTTATTTCTAGTTTATTGATGCATCAATATATTAAAAGTAAAATGATTCATATAACACAAGAAAAACCCTATGGAACAATATTACAATGAGCCTAATTACAATACGTATTTCTTTTCAGGCAAGAAAAGTAAATAGTTACTCATTTTGTACTGTTTCCCAACAGTTTCCCGGTCACTGAATTTGTTTTAAAGTAAATTCTGTGGAGAGAAATCATATTATCATTATTATCATTATTATCATTATTATCATTATTATTATTATTGTTGATCTTGACGAAAGAGAGGCTCATTAAAAAGGTTACAATTCTAGAGAGGAAAGGCAAGAGGGAATACATAGAAACTACATAGAGATATACATAGAAAATACGGAACATCCACCTAAAAAGGGGTANTTCTTTTCAGGCAAGAAAAGTAAATAGTTACTCATTTTGTACTGTTTCCCAACAGTTTCCCGGTCACTGAATTTGTTTTAAAGTAAATTCTGTGGAGAGAAATCGTATTATCATTATTATCATTATTATCATTATTATCATTATTATCATTATTATCATTATTATCATTATTATTATTATTGTTGATCTTGACTAAAGAGAGGCTCATTAAAAAGGTTACAATTCTAGAGAGGAAAGGCAAGAGGGAATACATAGAAACTACATAGAGATATACATAGAAAATAAAAACTTAAGCAACAGAGGCGGAACATCCACCTAAAAAGGGGTAACAAAAAGAACTTCACAAGAGAACAAAACAGATTTGTTGGAAATTTCATTCCTATGAAACAGGACCAGTAAAAGACAAAAACGGTAAACTGCTAACTTTGGACATCGAAATAGAGGAAAGGTAGATAGAATACTTCAGTGACGTGTTGAATAAATCTGCACCGAAAGAACCTTGATCTACTGAACCAGCAGAGATTGATTGAGACATAAACTGTGAAATATCCACTAAACAGAAAATTAATTACAGATGCAAAATAATAATAAAAGGAACAAGGAGGTGGCGGACTGAATGCTGAACTGCTCGGTCAGATCCTGATGTAACAGCAACAATTTTTCACCCTAATTTGGACAAACCTGGCAACAAGAAAATATTTCTAAAGAATGGACCTAAGGTAACTACAAAATGCCAAATAAGGATTTCTGAATGACTGTAATTGTTTCAGGGGAATAACTGCTCTCTCTACACTCAGCAAGATCCTTACAACTATAATCAAAAACGGGATCTCGAATGCTGTTGATAGACTTCTCTCACAAGACTCAACCGAGGCTGTATAGACCATTTTTCAGTTTTGACGTTGAGAAATATCATTAAGCAACACACAGAATGGCAGAGTAAATTTTATAACAACTATATAGACTTTCAAAAGGCCTTTGACAACGTTCATGAGGACAATCTTTGGCAAATGCTTCGGCAATAGGGAATTCCAATAAAAATCGTACAACTCATCAAAGCATTCTACAACACCTCATCTGCACTGTTAGCGACAGCAATCTCAGCTTTCAGGTCAAGACGGCGTCCGACAGAGATGGGTCATTTCGTTGCTTCTCTTTAACCTCGTTATTGATTGGATGAAGATGGATGAGAACAATGGAAAGCACACAATATGGGATCCTCTGGAGGCCCTTCACCTACGTTGACGACTTGGTTTTGCGGACAACCTGGCTTTGATGTCACACAGACAAAGCCGTATCCAGGAAAAGACGGATGGTTGATGCACCTTTGGAAGGCAAGTTGGTCTGACAGTTCGTCAACAGAAAATGGAGACCATAGGTTTGAATGTCGATAACCCAAACCCTGTAAAAGCCTAGGATGCTAACTTGCCCATCATTAAACAATTTACCTATCCCTACAGCATCGCTCGAGTCTACAAAGGCGCTGAAAGTGATGCCAAAAACAACAAGATCAGAAATATTAAAACTCAACAAGGTCAGAAATATTATGAGAGCAAGCAACAATGTTTGGAAATCTTCTCAATTTACAGTAAAAACATCAATAAACCTGTACAATGGTTGTGTGCTATCAATTCTCCTATATGAGGTAGAGTGCTGGCGCATAATCAAGTGTAACGCTGATAAACTTTCAAGCTTCCACATTACCTGCTTGCGGAAAATTCTGCTGATTGCATATTTTTCTTATGATTAGATATTTTATAACTATCTGACATATTGAATTAAAATTATAAAACCCTTTTATTAAAATACTTGAAATGAATAAAATGTCAGTCATAACCTGGTGTAAAAATTAAAATTTCCTATAATTACTTGGAACGTTAATACGGTCAGTCCTTACAGTTTTAGGTACAACAAAGTAACTCGTATTATTTAAATTCATTATCGATAACGTTCAGGAAAGTTGAGTTACTACAAATTTTATATTCTTCTTCTCAGAGGTGTGGTGTTATTAGCGTTAGGTATTTTTGTGAAATAAAGGCTGACTTTTATTATATCGCTTGTTAATGTAAAGTGCCAAATTATTACGATCGATCACAGAGAGGAAAGAGTCTCCAAATTTCTTGATTGAGTAATATCTGTATGAGATTTATTTTAACTACACTTAAAACTAAATGGTGGTTTCTATACGATCAATATCTATTCATTAAATTATCTGCTTATGATCAAGTTTGGCAGTTACGGTTGCCCGCTCTTTCCTGCCTTGGACATCATCTAGCAGGGATTTTTTTGCCTGTTAACCTAGACCTTCTTTGCTATTTCCTTTGAAAGAATGTGTTCTCCTTTCCTCTGTTTTCATTTTTTTAATCTTCTCTGTGACGGTAAAAAGATACATATCTTTTCTTTTCTTATATCAAATATCCAATGAAATTATCCCTGCGTATTGCCAGTTGAAATCCCAGCCTGGTATATTTTATTTTTTCGAACGTAATTTTGTCATACTCCAAATATATAAATTGCAAAGGAAATAACTACTAGGATTGGCTTCTCTTGAATATTGCACATTTGGAGGCAAGTCATGGCAAGAAACTTGCAAAGGCAGGGTATTTTCGTCCTATTTTCCTACCCCAAATTCTTTTGGGTAAAAGCAGATTTTTTATAATCCACACAATCATTATATTCATATGATCAAAATGTAATATTTATTTGATATATCACCACACTATTTGCACCTAATATATGCAATTTCAGTTCATATGGTTGTGCTGGCTGACTTAATTATTCCTAAACCAAAGATTATAATTAAGACAGAATTTTCTTGACTTATTGAGGTAATGCTGGTTCTCATTTTCCCACTGCAAGCTGTCACATCAACAGCCAGATATTATGGTGAAAGTATTAGAAAACTGAAGGTGTCACCAAATCGTTCAGAAAAAGACAAATGTTTAAAAGTGAGTTTGAGTTAAGAACAATTAGCCAGATTAATTTTACCTTGCTTGCTGAGGCTGGCTTATATTTTAGTTTTTAATTGTATTACACGAGCATTGGTATTCCTATATACAACATTCTTAAAAATTAGTGTGTAGTCGAATTGCTGCGACAGTAATGGAAATATTACTATAACTTTTCATTATTAAATATCATTATTATATTGATGGTTATTATCGCAGTAGCAGTCGATTGATTTAATAAAAGATAATATTAAGGATAATTCAGCTCCGTTTATTTTTCATCCTGTTTGTTGTTTTTTCAAGTCTGTATTAGTTTTTTTTAAATCTGTGTTGTTTCCAAATAGCCATTTTGATAAACTGTGATAGTGAAATCTTTGATCAAAATGGTTTTTTCAAATGGCTGTCTCATTACATAAAAGGTTGCCATGCTGCTTTGGGTTTTAAAGTCAACCCTTGTTGTCTTGTGAAGTTTCCCACAGTCCTTTCCGGCGGCAAGTTCTCACCAATCACGTGAGGTTATTTTTGGCGCGCAGTGGCCTCCGACGAAATCCAAAGCAACAAGCTCTGGGAACACAAAAAATGTAGTGGTTGATTGTTATGACCCACGAAGAATTAACTGCATTTTCACTATAATGGGACCGTAAAGTAAAGACTCACTTGCATATAGCTCTTTCAGGTAAGATAATGGGAGGATTTAAGTGCTGAGAAAATTTGCAGAGGAAATGATTTTGGCTAAGGTTTTTTTATTTAATTTTATTAAAGGATTTTTTTTGCAATGGACGCCACGAACTCCACGCAATTTTAAGTCAAATGTATCACTCCAGCCATGCATCTGAATAAGTCGTTTTAAGACAAGGTGGTCTACTCATACTGATATAAGTATTAAAGAAACAGCAATTTTGAATTTTCTCAGTACAAAAATCGCCAACAGAGAAAATGTACATAAATAAGAGTTGTACTTGTCTCATTTAAAGGGTTGACACATGTATTAATGTTGCTTCACAGAATGTTGCACTGTCACACTCTTGAAAATCATTCTGCTGTGCAAGAAATAAAATTAAATATAGTTTTTAGGAGTGTGTTTTTCTTTGTACTCTTGCAAGACTGACACAACCTTCATTTTTAAATATGAAACACGTTGCTGGTATAAGGCTGAGGCAAAATGGAAATAAGGATACCTGACAGAAATGAAAATGCTAATGGGCTATTACTAATTTGGTAGCCTGAATGCCAATCACTTAAACTAGTTAACCAATAAACTGCAGTAAAATCAAGACTACCTTGCTGAGCACTGATACATGTGTTTGTGTGGTATGACTGCGATTTAAGGAGGCGGTAACAGAATCAGCTGATTCAGAACCACATGCATAGATAGAGCACAACTTGTGCTACTGCTTATCACCAAACTGAGTTTGTAGAGGCCTATCGAAGGTAAATCAATTTTAGCAGCTGGGGTTACATAGATTTCCCTTTTTTCTTAAGACCTGTTTAGAATGGGTTGACATTGAAGATGCATTGCCCAATATTGTAATACAGTAAACTTGAGATAGGTGATGGTAGTTACCAAGAAAATAATAATTATTTTTCAAACTAACAAGCTCAGATTTATTATCAAACTTGAGTTTGTCTATATTCAGTTACTTTAGTTATTGGACTTTTCCAACAATCTGTAAAATCTTTTACCAGTTCTGATCATTGTTTTGTGTTTTTATGTACTTTGCCATTTAGTTTTTAATAATTTATTACAAAAGTACTTCATATATATTGTAAATTACATAGTTAGCCTTACAAAGTGTATTTCAGAGGAGTGACATCAGCTTTTAAAAGTTTTATTATGCAATCACCAAAAGATATTCCCGTTTATTTGATAGTGTTAAAGATGGCATCGGCAAACAACCTGCCAGATTTTGAAACTATACTTCAAAGAGGAGCTGTCACTGAACCAAGGGCATTATCTAAAACAAGAAGAGATGACAATAAAATGAGCTTAAATGCAGCTGTTGAGTCAGCAAAGAGGGAAAGGAGGTCTACATCGTCCAAAAACAAGGTGAGATAAACCTGATAGTTGATCAGTTAAGTGAAGAAATTTATGATGTATAGTATATGACACCATTTTAACCTATTATATTTAAAGATGACCTGTATTTGCCTGTTTGTAGTTTAAGTGAAGAAGCAAGTGTGATATGTTTAATGTAGTACTTTCATTGGTAAAGCTAGTACATAAGTAAGGATGGAGGGTCTTTTTTATGGTTAAGAATCAACAAGTTATAGTGCCACTAAATAAATGAAACTATGAAGAAAAGGAAAAAAGTTAAGCCAAGAAATGAGTTGACCTTTGACTTTATATATCATATCATGGTGGAAAGCACTCTGAAACCAAAGACCCAGAAGCTACCCATCCAGTGTAAATTTACATTTATAGAAAGATTTATTACAATGAAGATATAACAAGACAAAGAACACATATTTAGTACAGGCATATTGTAGAACTTTGATGGTAGACAAATTAACACAAATTTGACAGACTTACAAAGTGTCATAGGAATCTCCATGATACACAGAAAAGAATAATAAAATCATTTCTGTTTGTCTGGAACAAAGGCAGTTTACCTGACATGGGTTTTTTCTTTGCTAAAGAACCATAAAAGGTATAAAGACACTAGTTGTATATAAGGTGAAGGAAAGAGAAAAATATGATGCAAAGAGATAAGTGTTGACTGCAGACATGAAAACATTCAGGTAATATGATGGAGGAAAGTGCTCAGATGCCTAGGGGTTTCACAACCAAGATGCCAGAAGAAAAAAACAACTATATACTCAGAAAATGTTTTGCAATAAGGAAAAATAACTGCAGGAAGAAACTAGAAGAAATAAGTCACAAAAGATAAAAAACTGAACACTTCCAATGATAATACCTATTAAAAAACTAGTCAAAAGTTAAATGCAAGTCACATTTCATCAATGGGACAGTCAATTTAGAGATTAATTGGAAGTTTGAAGAGTAGTAGCAAGGTTTGGACCTATCAGATTACTTAAGGGATTACCTGTGTGGATGTGACAACAATACAACATGCAAGGTTTGATGCTTGGTTTTTAAAGATACAACATGGTCTGAAATAGAAGGTACTCTCTCCAGTGTGGTACAGGAAACCAACTGTTTTAGAAGCAGACTTGCATTAGAACAAATATAATAGCCCCAAGAAAGATCTGGAGAAAATGAGAAGCCAAACAACTTCATTGATGAGCATTCCTCTAGAGAAAAAGCACCCTGATCAGGCTTAACATCATTGCCTATGAACTTGATGGCCCATAAATATTAGAGTGAGATAAGGACTCAGCTTTCCATTAAACCAGGTTAGCCTTCAAAGCTTCTGTATGTTGGATTTATTCCTACTGAGTTGCCTTTTGGCCAATGGCTGTAAAAAAGTTAGACCATAAATGTTGATGAACTGGCTGGAGTTACCCCCAAATCAAAAGAACCTAGAATAGATCTTTAAGGAATCTCATGGTTAATGTGATACTCATAATATGGACTGAATGATACCAAAGACCATTACACCATACCATAACCGTATGAGTCAAGCAAGTATACCACACCTTGTGTCTGTAGGTATGCCCCTTGATTACAATCAGGTCACCAGTGAAGCAATAGCCTCCATATCCAAACTGAACATCAACCAATAGACCTAGGTTCTGCAAGTATTATGCCGGCTTATTGTTAATAAGTCATTCAAATACCTTAATAACAGGAGAAAGAAAACTGGTTAAATCAAGTGGATCACTTGCATTCTTTGAGTTTGGTGCAACATTTGAAATTTTAAGAGAAAATATAAAACAGGACAAATAGGGATTGGTTAAAAGGTTTGGACACCAAGAAACTTTCAAGACAATTACTGAACTGGAATGCAGACCTGAGGCTTTAGACTGATTAACCTCATGAATAATCTTTGTAACAAACCTTGAATGTATGATAACAGAGCCCAAAATCTCATCGGTTGCAAAAGGAACACCATCAAAGAAATATCAGAATCACTTAGAGAAGAATTAGCTAGAATTAGAAGAATTAGTCTAGCAAAGAGGTCAGTTTTTCCCCAGATGAAATAAAAAACTGAACACTAACAGAAAGTGGAGAAATAATTGAATTGCCAAAATGCAAAACATTTGTAAATCTTCAGGAGATCTTGACATCCAAGTTTTGGGGAAGATATAGATCCAAAAATTTTATTAGTGTATAGTAATATCTGGCATCAGAAATGACATACTTTAAGCCTTGCTATCCTTTCTGAAAGAAACAAGGGATTATCATCTCCATATGTTTCGCTAATATCTTAAAAATTCTGAACTTTATGGACTCAGAGGAAGCCATAGATGTAAGAGTTTTGACATGTCTTGAATCATGAGCTTTTTGACAAAACAAGAGATTCTTCTGTTTTGTGCTAAAATTGACAATATAAATTATTTTGGTGGGTATTATGTTGTAAAATTATATTTTAGTGAAGAAAAGTTCTTAACTCTAAGATCAACACTGTACAATGCTGGATAGTTGGATTACAGTTATAAATTTTTATTTGCATATGTTATTTTGTAACAGTTGTCAACACAATTTTTATGGCTGGGATGGTCAAGAGTGTTTTTAGGTGATTTTGGGGTGCTGATTACAAAATTCATATTCATTTTTATGGTTAACTCTGTTTTTTTCTGTAGCAAATAACCTTTTTTCTGTAGGCATGTTAAACTTTTCAACAGATTTGGATATCATAACCACTTGGTTTCACCTCCAGAAAGTATTTTACAATACAGCAGGTCATAAAAGTCTGGTATTTCTAGCAGTGTTAATTTGTGGCTTTTATGTGTTTAACATTGTCGTTAATTTTTTATCTGTACTTGGCAGCAAAATGCTTGTTTGGACATTTCAATTTTATTGTGATGTCTGCATTTTGTCAGGTGGGCATGAAAAATGTTCAATTAAAATTCATTTATAAGATTATTACTTGTACAGATCACTTTTCTCTTTTGAAATTTTTGATGATGAAGGGTTAATTTAGATCAGATGAATTCATTCATGGTGCTTGTGTTGTGATGATGGATTCAAAGGATAGTTAAGACGATTTGTGTTATTTTTTAGTTGTGTAGATAAATAATGACATTAAGTTCCTGCAAAAATCATCCTGATTGGTTTTGTTACATTTGTGGTGATTACAAAACTGTAGACAACAGAGGGTCTACAACAGACTTTGTACAAAAAGTGTATTATGCATATCTTGGAATAAAGCTAGCTGACCAAATCAAATCATTGGCTTGTCATGCTGTTTGGAAGACATGTGTAGAATGTTTGAGACAATGTGACATGTGGAACCAGACTGTCAATGGAATTTGGGATGCCAATGGTTTAAAGGGAGCCTACAAATCATGTTGACAACTGTTATTTCAGTTCTATAAATCTGACAGGGATAAATATTAAGAAGTACAAATCTTTGAGTTACAAAAGTTTTCAATCAGCAATTTGACCTGTACCTCATAGTGCTGATATTCCTATTCCTGAGTTTAATAAGTTGTCAGATCTCTCCATTTATGAACATTCAGTTGAGGAGCAGCATTATTACAAAGAACTTTCTGATGATAGTGAAGATTTTTTATGGTCTTCCACACAAGTACTATTTAATCAGTAGATCTGAGTGTCTTGGTAAGGGACCTTAATTATGCAAGGAATCATCTGAAGTATTGTCATCATGACTAAAAGATTTAAATCTTTTGCAGTGTGGTACTAAAAATCACTTTTTATATAGCATGTGATAAAAAGTTTGTGTTGTTTTTTGATGATCAACTTAACTTAATTTTCTGTATTTTCTGAACTGATGAAATTAGCTGTTATGGGGTACTCTCCTGTTGATTGGAGTTTATTTATTGATAACTTAAAAAGAAGACTGAAGTGTGTTCTGCACTTAACCATTATTTATGGATTGATACTGATTACTCATTCTACAAGCCTTCAAGAAAAATACAATGCAATAAAATGTGTATTGCAGCATATTGAATACAGTGACCACCAATGGTTGACTGGTGTAGACTTAAAGATGGCAAACTTCTTGCTTGGACAACTCTCTCTCTCTCTCTTCCACTGGCTTGAATCCCGTTTAGATGGGGTCGCCGGTGCAGATTCGCATTCGCCATTCCCTCCTGTCTTGCATGCCCTCTTCAGTCGCACCAATCTCTTTCAGATCGTCCCGGATGTTGTCACACTAACGCCTTTTCGATCTTCCCTGTTTCCTCTTTCCAACCACTAGACTGTCCATCCGTTTGCCAACATAGCTGTCTTCCCTTCGGCACAAGTGACCCAACCAACGCAGTCTCGCTTCCCTTAACTTTTTGCCCAACTCTGTTACTCCCAACCTTGATCTAATCACCTCATTTCTGATACAGTCCAATCTTGTCACTCCCAACGGTCTTGCTTGGACAACAAAGTGGCTATATGAAATACCCATCACTGGACTAAAAAGGACTGGCCAGTAAGAGATCAACTAAATATTGAGGGAAAATATGTTATTGCCAAGCAATTGGTTCCATGAGAAAGTAGTGTTTCCTCCTCTGCATAAAAAATTGGGGCTTATGAAACAATTTGTTGAAGCACTGGAGAAAGATGGTGATTGTTTTCATTATATTTGTAAGAGTTCTTTTAGTCTGGGTGATGTAAAGTTAAAAGCTGGTTTATTTGATGAACCCCAAATTTGACAGTTAATGTGGGATAAAAAAAATTGTGACTGTGAAAAAAAATAGTTAGCTGCATTTATAGAGCTTGCTAAGAACTTTCTTTGAAACTATAAAGCTAACATCTACAAAAATTTTGTAAACAACATGCTGCATATGTAACATTTTGGAGACCAGAGCAGCATTTGTGCACCCACTTTTCACTCTGTATTCAGCACATAGTTGATGCTAACTGCACTGCTACAAGATAGAGGGTTTAGGTCCTCCTTGCCAGTCACCAGGATTTTTGTTTTACCCATATTAATTTCAAACCCTCTCCTTTGCCTATCTTCCTCCCATCAATAAAACTGCTTCATGTAATGCATTGACTCACCAATTAACACCAGATCATCTACATAGAGCATCTCTAAAGGTGCAACTCTTCTGCACTCATTGGTAGCTTCTTCCATGACCCGGTTGAAAAGAATTGGGGTTCTGTGCAGACCCTTAGTGCACACCAACAGAGACATTCAAAGTGTCAGACATATGATGTGCTGCTGCCACACCTGACATAGGGCCTACATACAGTGCCATCACAAGCCTCACCAGCCTCTTAGATACCTTTTTCCTCCTCACTGCCTACTCCAGAATACACTGCAAAATTCTGTCAAGACCTTTTCAAGGTCGACAAATATGTGGTGCTACAGTTTCCTTTTCTTTTCCATGTACTTTTGTTGCATTTGCCTCAGTAAAAACTGTGCATCAGCAGTAGATTTCTTTGAAGTGAATCCAAACTGGTTGCTGCTGATGCTTGCATCACATGGACCAATGGTTTGTTGGGCTTCATTTACTTTAGGGCAAGAGTTGTTTTTCTTGTACATGTGTATATAAATGGTTAGTTGCATGCCACCCTTCATTTAATTAGATAGATAGATAGACAGATAGATAGATGGATAGATAGATAGATAGATAGATAGATAGATAGATAGATAGATGGATAGATAGATGGATAGATAGATGGATAGATAGATAGGTAGGTAGGTAGATTAGTCAGACTATGTAATGCATGTATGTAATGCATTATTGTTCTGATTTGTATCTTTACTTTCACAATGCCTACAGAGAGGAGTAAATGAAAAAAGCATGCCTTTGAACAAAAGGGCTGTAAAACTGAAGCAAGATGAAAGTGTTTTTAGCTCTGATTCTTCATCTGGCATGCCAAGAAGACATCACACACCTTCAACATTGCCAAGAACAAAGTTTACTGCTGCAACTCCAGTAGAACAAAAACTTGCAATTATGGAATTAAGGCAAAAGCTTGGATTTGATGATGAAGAAGCACCAGTAAGATTAAATATTTAGAACCATGTTTTATTGTATTTCTTAATAAAATTTGCTATAAAAATAAATTGCAACTGTGATCAAATGTTTGTTTACAATTTACACGATTAAAACTATTATTTAATGCACAGAAATATTTTTGAAACATTTATTTGTGTATGTATGTATGTATGTATGTATGTATGTACATATGTATAAAACAAACCAAACAAACCCCATATACCTTGAATCTTTTGTGGGGGTAACTTAAAGCCTAGCTAAAATGATGTTGATAGTCATAATAAATCACCTATACAAAAGAAAACAATCTAAGCAGCATATGAAGAGAAGTATATAAGAGCTGAACTTATGCAGGATTGTGATATACAAGAGTTATACACCTTACAATATTGTTCTTTCCTGGTGAAAAGGTGAAAAAATGTTGAGGATGAAAAGCAATTTTTAATTGTACTAAGCAAGGTAGAGGAAGCTAGAACAATGCACTTTTCTTATAGTTTTTGCTGATTAAAAAAATTAAGTTTAATGATAAGCAAAGTGGTTAGCCATGGGATTGCTCATTTAAAAGTGCCTGGTGCACAGTACTGTTTTAACTAAGTTCAAGACATATAGAGGATGAAAAGAAAAATTTTCATCCAAATTAAGTGGAAATTGTACAAAGTTCTATGAACATGATGCTGTCAGAGGTGCAGAGAACACAATAAAAAGGTGATTGGAGAATAATATGGCACTGCATTCTGGGAGTGTGGTTAAAGGCAAAATCAAAACACAGAAAAAGCATACAATTTCAGAAATGTGGTCTTGAAAAGTTATCTTAAAATTGAGCCTGTATGAAGTGTCTTCTTCTTCTTCTTCTTCTTCTTCACCACCTTCTTCTTCATCTTCTTTTGCTTCTTCTTCTTCTTTTTCTTCTTCTGCTTCACAGCTTTTCTCTTTACAAGGGGCCACTATTTTTAATGAGCCTCTGGTACATTGATCTGATTTGGGCATTTTCTACACCATTCTGTTTCACCTCTAAATCTTTGTTTATGCATCTTCATAAAGTGTTTACATACTTTGAAAAACCAGATCTGTTTTCAGACATTTNATTGCTCATTTAAAAGTGCCTGGTGCACAGTACTGTTTTAACTAAGTTCAAGACATATAGAGGATGAAAAGAAAAATTTTCATCCAAATTAAGTGGAAATTGTACAAAGTTCTACGAACATGATGCTGTCAGAGGTGCAGAGAACACAATAAAAAGGTGATTGGAGAATAATATGGCACTGCATTCTGGGAGTGTGGTTAAAGGCAAAATCAAAACACAGAAAAAGCATACAATTTCAGAAATGTGGTCTTGAAAAGTTATCTTAAAATTGAGCCTGTATGAAGTGTCTTCTTCTTCTTCTTTTTCTTCTGCTTCACAGCTTTTCTCTTTACAAGGGGCCACTATTTTTAATGAGCCTCTGGTACATTGATCTGATTTGGGCATTTTCTACACCATTCTGTTTCACCTCTAAATCTTTGTTTATGCATCTTCATAAAGTGTTTACATACTTTGAAAAACCAGATCTGTTTTCAGACATTTATACATTATTACCCAAAATTATAAATTATATCAGTGGGCTATTTTAATACATTCAGCTTTTTAGACATATAAAACTTTGATTTGAATTTTGCAAACAGAAAGAATCACAAGAACTTTGTTTTTATTTTGACTAAAAACATTAGGGTTATAAAATTTTTGTCACTTATTGGTCAGCATAAATGTAACAAAAATTTATGTTATCATGGAAAGTGTATAAATTATCTCTATGAAGGTTTGTTTTTTTTCTGGATATTAACATGTTTATTAAAATCACGTAGAAAATAGTAATAGGAAAAAATTTAAGAGAGCTAAAACTAATGGGAATCTTCAAAACAAAGGTCTGTTAAATTTGACCCTTGTCAATTTAAGAAATCAACAAAAACTTGTCAGAAATCTGGCATCATTAAGCAGCATTTGACACACGTTAGCAGATCTTGCCAATGTTAGAAAATAGCTGAATTCTGTGAGAAACAAGACTTTACCACAACACATAGCACAGTAATTCTCAAATTTTACAGGTTGGAGTACCCACTGTAATAGTTGTCCATATTGCAAAGAACCCCCATCTATAGTATACAGATATGTATATATGTATGTCTAGTTATATAGTTAAGTTTACAATTACATAACTTCAGAGTTCACACAATAACTCAATAATGTTACAACCTACCTTCACTGTGACACATATTTCGTGCAATTTTTGATGGACAGACTCAAGAGTTCTTCCTCGACAGAGAAAAGACAACTTCTTAATTTGTTGTAATGATGTCCAGGCATGAGAAAAAAAACAACACCCAATGCTTTTACTCAGATGACAGGGTACTCTTGCTTTTCAACTCCAAAACTTGTCAAGTAGTTCTTCATCAAATTTCAAGTGTTGATGGCACTATAGTTCCCTTCATTCTTCCTTTTCTTACAGACACTTACCACAAAGTACAGATGTACTGTACTTTGTGATAAGTGGTTTCTTATTTATTGTATATACCTGATGGCAAGGAGGGGAAAAACGTGAAATTCTGATGGCAATGATTAAAATTGACTTGTAATTACGGAAATGAGTTTTGTGATTTAGTTTAAATCGCAACTTGGAAGAGGAGTGAAAAAATATAAGCATGTAAAAGATACCTTTTCAAAGCAGTGAGTTTATTCTCCAATGCAGAAAGTTGGTATGTGGAAGTTTTTCTTTGCCTGGTGCAGGGAGATGGTAAAGTTATCTGAATCCTCATTAGTTAATATCCATTAAAAACTGTAGTTTTGTTTTCTAATTTGTAGATTAAAGACATATAAAGAAACTGGCTATATTATTCTCCTTAAAAAAAGATCACAAATGTTTTTCTTTTTTTCTGCTGTGAATGTACGAGTTCCCCAAAATAATTCCTGTTTTATTCGAAAAATTGTTGTGATTAATAGTGAAGTGTCACTTGGTTGAAGCCAAAACAGTGTTGGCAAACTTTTCCCCACATACAAAACTCATAGTGAGGGATCAGTGTTAAGACAACTTTTTAACATCACTCACTTTTCCTTTACTCGTACCAGTTATTGTATTTGTGATTCTTCATCACTAACCTCCTCTCCTCTAAACATGCTTTCTTCTGAAATATTTGAACATGCTTCCGTCTTTAAAATCAGTATCAAACTAATATTAAGTGACTGAAGAAAAATGTAGACAGTTTTCATAGTGCTAGATTCATTCATAAAAGTATATTCAGCATAATAAAATTGCCCCAAATCAGCTTACAATTCGTGGAAAGTATATTTGGTGTTGTTGTGATGGTGATGGTGGTGCCTCAGGCTCTTGTTATGCCAGGCAGGAAGACTGCGTCACGCCAAAAAGGTCTCTACCCCAACTGAATCAGACGCTAAGTGTAGGACGTTTTTGTTTATGCTGATCAATCTAGTTATTTAAACGTTTTTCCTGAACGCCTGTGATAGTTTTTATAACCTTGGGTTTTGTGGAACCCTGGTTTTGATTTATTGGTTTAGCATATATTTTTATAATGTAAAAGGTCGATGGGGAGAGTTTTCCAAAGTGCATGTAGTTAATATAACATGTACCAAAGACGTAGAGGTTTTGTTGGTATTTTTTGTTTTTTTCATAATGCGTAGTTTATGTTAGTGAAGAATAAGAGCTGTAATGGCACCAAGTTTTTTTTTATTTCTAAAGGAGATCAATGGACCAGCCAAGGAAGCTGGTGCTACTTTAAACAATGAAGGATTTTCAATTACAGCAGAAGGAGTACCTGACAATGCTAGTGTTTCAAGTGCTGTGGGAAGTGTTGGCCCTGCGGGGAGTCATGTTGGTAGTGAGATATCAGAAAGTGTAGGTGAACTGTTTTGTAAGCTGTCTTTTGTTTGTGTTGGACATTGAACACCTAAAAACGTTTAATTTTCAATTTTGAAATGACTTCTATGCATTATGAGAATATGGCTTATTTTAGGCTACTTAATATTATAAAACATTGCAGCCAAATATAGACAGCACCATTTAAGGAATTAAAAAAAAATCATCACCCAACTCAAGACTGATAAAAAATCAATCAAAACTGTAAACGTAGACCATTATATCAGTTACAATCTCCTTTACTAGAATTCCTATTAACGTTACTAATAAAGTTGCTTACTTTTTTATGCATGTTAAAATACATATTAAGATTAGCGTATACGCCGTAAACAGATGTATAAAGACATTGACAGATTGCACAACAGTGATATTTGGTGTATATAACCTGTACACGAGCACATTAGACGAACTTGGAATAGATTTAGATTTAGACTTTTTTGATAAGGAATCCTTATCCTGTAGATAAATTCATAAAACAATTCATACTAAAAGCCAAAGACTGTTGCCTTGGACACAGTACGTTGATCGTTAATGTGGAAAGTATTTTGCAATTAGCTGTGTGAATTATTTGCACTCACTTGTGGCAACCTAGCCATAGTTTACGTGGAAAGCAACTTACAACTGCGGAGGTGGAATATGGAAAAAGAAAGTATACAGAAGACATTAGAAACAGATTCTAAGATGGATAACTTATTACACTATCGTAAGAAATGGTATATAAACTGGGATATTTCCTTAACATATTGAATAGGGTGTAGCTATAAATATAAAATTTCATATGAAAGTAGACAAAACAAAATTACTATCGTAGAAAAATGTCGTGAATAAAAGCAATAAAAGTTATGGATAAATCTGTGTTCAGTGACCTCTGATTGAAAATGTCCATAAGATCACCCATAAGACCAGCAGAGTATGCATTTAACAGCAGATCAAATTTAAAACCAGAGGATCCAAAAATAGATTTTTGAACAAGATTCTAAAGCAACCAATGACTTTTTGCTTTATTTGAGCTTTTGTTTTTAAGGTATTGTTACATCTGTCATTTATCCTTGTATTAGTTACTAGTATCAAATTTAAACTGGTTCATCCGCTTAATATCGCAATAACTTTTAACAGAATTCTTAATTGAATCCATCACATTGAAGTTGTCACCATTTTCCCTGTCATTTACTAACAACAGAGTTAACACCCCATTAAAAACTAGAGAAAAGCGACCGGTTTTTTATGTAACAAACACGTGGCAGTTAGGCTGAAGGGCAAGGTATACAAGGTGTACCTTGGTTAGACCGGAAATGTTGTACGGGATGGAAACTGTCCCTCGCCAAATGACAAAAAAGCTGTTTGATGTGGTGGAGATGCAAATGCTGCGCTGGGCAAAGGGCGTAATCAGTAAAGACAGGCTCAAAAATGAAGAAATCAGAAAAAAGCTTGGGCGTTGCAGAAACCTCCAGGAAGCTGCAGGAATATCGGCTATGATAGTTTGTGCATGTTGGAAGAAGAGATAAAAAGTCTATGGGAAGGAGATGCATGCAGATGGAAATACCAGGACGAAGAAGATAAGGGAGACCGAAGCGCAGATGGAAGGACAAAATCAAAGAAGACATGGCAGTGAAGAGGCTCAAGAGGGAGGATGCACACGACCGTACACGTTGGAGTTGACATATTCCCCACGACGACCCCTGACAAGGGAAAATTCAGAGAAGAATAAGAGTTAACACCCCTTTACACTTAACACATTTTTTACAGATTTCATTTTGTTCTACAGAGTTCACCAAGCTTGCATTTCCCTGTCTAGTGGAGACAGGATCCACTAGGTACTCAAAGTCCTAGCATGATTTTACTTTGAATATGCCTCGGATAAATCAGAACTCTTTTCCTGAATACTTCGTTGTCTGTCATGATCTTGACCAGGTACCGCAAACCACTCCCATTTCATAACCACGGAACTGTATTTTTCGGTTTTTCATTCAGTCACACTCTTTCACACGGATGGTGTAACAGCAAATGTCCACTTGTTGGAGTGAAACTAATAAATTTCGAATTTTGTTCCCCGTAACTTTATTCCAGGATTTGAGTATGAACATAGTGGTTGTTTTGCCGATACTTTATCATTAAAATCTTATTTTTAAGTTTTCGGTTTAAAATGTAGGTATGATAGTATCATATTTAAAAACATTTGAAATTTGGACTGACAGTCTTATTTTTTATTAAAAAAAATAAGTCTTATTATGGTATTGTTTCTCAATCAGGTTGATGTCAATAAAATCATGACAAGGCTGACACAAGTTAGGGTAAGTAATTGCTTTCAGTTGTTCTGTTACTTTCACACATGATATAATTTTTATTCATGTTCTGATCGTAAACTAAAGAGTAGTCTCTGGTATGATTATTTGTTGACCAACTATAGACAAATTTGTTAGCCTTGTGCTGTTGCTTATCATCCATAATCATCATCATATTCGGTTTAACGTCCATTTTACACGCTAGCATGTGTTGGACGCTTTCTTGAAATCAACTTCCAAGTTATCCTATCCTTCACCAAGTCTCTTCTGACACCTTTTTGTTTGAGATCCATCCTTATCACTTCCTCCCATGTTTTCTTCGGTCTTCCTCCGACACAAAAAGTCCCTTTACCTTGTAACATCTAAGAAGCATAAAAAGCAGGCAAATAAGGAGTTCTGTATCCCAAAATTGTGGCCTGGCGAGTTAATTGCAAAAATGATAGAATATATGCATGTTACACATCGTTAGAAATAGAAAAAAGTAATTACGACAGGGGGTTAACGTAGTTTTAATTTAAAAGTAAATATTAAAATATACGTAAATATGAACCTAATCAATTTCATGGTGCAACAATTTTTATATTAAAACTGATCATAGTGAATGCTTTAAGGGGACCAGTGGGGAATAATACTTTGCCAACAGAATGGCTTTTACCAGAAAATTATGTCATACATGGTAGGATTTCTGTATAGACATTACTTATTACCCTTACGTGTGTGTGATAGTTAAGACAAAAACTAATTTAAGCTAGTTTTGTTTGCTATTTTGATTTTACGACAGTCTTCAACAGCCATAAATGACGCAGTAGAAGAGTGTTTTAAGTATATTACTTTAAACCATGTAGCTAACAGCTTCAGAGTAATATTTTGAAGGGTTTTGATACTAGTATGAACTAACTACCTTACAAATAAATGACAGGTATTATTGGAGGAGTTTTTTCCAAGGTACAGATTTGCCTATTTTCCATTTCTAATTCATTTTAATTGTATGTTTAATGCATTCACGTGGTGTCAGAGACATTGATATCATTTTCTCATGAAAAGCTAATTTTGAAAGGATCATTGCAAAGTCAACATTTGGTGCTTTAAATGTAAGCGCATGATCACCTATCCTGGGCTTTGGTGACTACGTGTAACATTAGCAGATTACATTTGAGGCGTTAAAATGATCGCGTTGGTGCTTGGTAGCACGTTTTAGATATTTCAGTTCTTACACCAGGTGCACTTCTTTGTCAGCTTCACTTAGTTCATTATTTTTAAGATTAAATAAAAACCATATGTGTTCCTACTAAGCATTGATTTATAAGACACGGTTTACCATGTTACTATCACGCTTACAAATGGCTTACAGATATTATTATTAGGCAGACACAAATTTCGTCATTTTCCTAAATGGCAAAATCTAATACTAGAAACTGACGTTGTCACGTAACCGTGCTCTTGTATTCTCAACTGGTCTCAAATGAATTTTAGTTGGATTTTTAAATGATTGGAAATGAAGTTGTAAAAAGCTCTCCCATCACCATTTCACATTGTTCGAGTTATATCTTCTCTCATAACAAGGACATATGATCACTTACAGGTTTTTTGAGAACAAAACTAAATTCACAAGTGGCATTCAAAGAATAAAATTCGAAAAACTTTCGAAGAATAAAATGGGATTTCAGTTTCAAAGAAAAGCAAATTTGGCTTATTACCTTTATTAAGTGGCAATGGGGGACTTTTTACAGGACACTGACACGAAAAGTACAGTCAAGGTCCACTGTTAAGACCACCCTCTTTTCTGTCAAAAAATGGTCTTAAAATGGTTTAGCCATGATAGCGAGTATATTGTAGTTCTTCATAGACGTAAAGGTGAAAAAGAAGACATGTCATGAGAGAAAAGCATTTTGTACTTAAATACTTGGGATGAAATAAGGTCCTATGATTTGTACTTCAAACTCTAAATTTGGTGGTTTCATTCCATTTCCATTAGCTGGATTAAATGCAATGGTGAAAACACCACAGTTGGACTTGTCAGCTGCTAATGAACTAGAGTGACGGTCATTTAGCTTTTTTTTTGTCGGGCTAAAAAGCAGAGAAAGCTTTTTAGATCACAATGTTTAAGCCACTTATTTTTGTATCAAGATAATCATTCCTCGCCGCTGCACCGGTTGTAATTTTAAACCACATGGCGATTAAGTTGTGAGAAAGAAATGACCATTTTGAAACTTTAAGGTTAAGTTACCACAATTTTTCTTTTTCACTTGCAGGAGTACCTCCAACAAGCTACAGCAATGTATGATTCATTGTCATCATCAGATACAGTAGAAGTAAGTTTGTATGTTTTAGAATGTTACATTAAATCTCACTGTAAAAAACTAAACCCAGACCGGTGGATTTATATATTACCATTTTCATGTTAGCCGTTAATTGTTATCAGTGTTGTCTGCTTTTGCTGTAAACAAGGTTAGTTTATGCATTTATAATTTTTATCCGTACATATATATTATGCAAAAATGAGCGTGTACCACAGAGGTTTCGGTATATCTAGGAGCCAATAACCATAACGTATTTTGAAACCAGGGCTTTAAGATAAAAAAAGTAGAGCGTTTTAGAGAATTAATAGGATACGATTAAACCATTATAACACGAGAAAAATCTCAGTAACTGTTTTTATTGCCGAGTTCTATGCTGACAGGCGGGTCATAACAAATGACCATGGGCAACCAGCATTTTCTTTCTCAAAACTCCAGTACTTTTCGCAAAATTATTATTATTATTATTATTATTATTATTATTATTATTATTATTATTATTATTATTATTTTTATTATTATATTGGTGTCGCACACTAAGTTATGATCTT
>RDPX01000039.1:2261970-2300668 GCA_003991215.1 Morbakka virulenta
GGTGAGGGTAACCTCGTTCCGGTGACCTTGCGTACTCTCATTTTGGGAAGAGTTAGACCCAGTAGCATTCTTTTCGACCTCAGGCTGGTCTCGCCCTGAGGGACGCGTCCCTTGTTGACCCGCGCGACGGACGATGCGGTATGTTTTACGTCTTGTTCTCATTTCATTTCGGGGTGCATTTTAACCTTACTGCCAAGGGGCTGAGTATTCCGCGCCATTTACCATCTGGTACTTTGAACACATCGCGGATCGTGGACAGACTCAACTCCGCCGGACGTCAACCCGGTATTTCAAGGCCTCGGAGTAGGCTAACAGTTGCTACACCTTGCCCAAGGGTGACCTGGAGGTAGTTGTGGCAAAGGGTAACCTCATTCGCCCACGTCGAAACTCCACAACCGGATGCAGTTTAATGTCAATACCCAGGACGGTTATTATTATTATTATTATATTGAGGAAGGTGCTTAACCTCTAAAGCTACTGGTCGGTAGCCGGGGTTAAGTTTTCTCGTCCGGCAGGTGAATACCATCTCCCTGTGCGGGCTGTCATGCTGGACATGAACTTTGTTTATTATTATTATTATTATTATTATTATGCATTGTTAGGAGTTTTCTGAGGCTGTTACGTTGTTTTTTGTTGGTTGCTTTTTTATTCATATTTTAGTTTAGAGGTCCAACTTCAAGGTAACTAAAAACTAGTATATCCAATTTTGAGCACCACCACCCACATCATACACATACATACATACATACATACATACATACATACATACATACATACATACATACATACATACATACATATATACATACATACAGAGAGAGAGAGACAGACAGACAGACAAACAGACAGACAGACAGAGAAAGAAAGTTGTAATCATCACGAGACATTTTTATAGCGTCTTTTGTCGCCGGAGAACTTTATGATTTATCTTCACCTATCTTATAGTCATCGAAGGCAGCACAAATGGGAAAATTAGCAACACTTGTCAAACAACTCAGAATTCAAGAGCAAGGTTACATTGATCTTTTGCAAAGAACTTTGGTAAGAAAATTTTTGTAAATGAACACTGTATTTCTATTGGTGCATTAACCATCTTCCACTGACTATTGGAATAAGCCTGTATTTGATAATAGATAAACAAGCTGCTAATTGTTATCTTTGATTTGGGTATGGTCATTATGCTTTATGGTTTTTACAAGGTTGATTTGATTGTTGAAGACCTTAAAAATCTTGAAAATATGTCCATTGTAGCCATGTAACATACATTATCAGTTTTCGCTCTATTTTGATTACATTTTTGGTTATACAAATTTTTTATTACATGTTATTACCACAATTTTATCATCAATATGACAGTTCCTATTGATAAGCTTGTCCATTATTCGAATCTTTATAATAAAGTGTTCACTGCTAGAATCTTGATGTTTTTGTATTTTAGGTGGTTGATAGCACTTCAGAAATGACGGACGTAACCCCAAGTGGAAGTCAAATGTCTCTGGATGTCAATAAAGAGGTATATATTTGGTAAAATACTGTGATAAATTGGTGTTTATAGATGTTAATTTAAACATAATACGATTTTCATCAAATCCGGTTGTCTTTTTTTTAACATTACCAACGAAACAGCTATTAAAACAAGAAAAACATAGCTTTTTTTTAAATAAGTTAAACTTAATTCAACTTAATTCTGTTTAAGATCTACCGACAAGGAAGCTTGATAACGATTATCGAATCTTTATATTTTTAAGTTTTCTTCTACGTTCGATAATATAATTAATATCCTATATATCTTCTTAAAGGAACATTTTTTTCTCGCTGTAGCTGTAGCTAATCGAATCTTTGTTATTCTCCTAAGTTTATAAACTTTTCCGGAGGACAGTTGTTGGACCTAAGTCAATAAATATTTCTTGCGATTTTTTTTTTCGCTTGAAGTATTTGACATTAAACACGTAAAGATAAAAAGAAACGTATTTTGATCCATTAACGTATGCCATCTTCATAACTTTGAGGGTTCAAAGAAGTTTTGTTTTACTAATTAGTAATGTCAGGCACGTTTGCGGACTGTACAAATAAACATTGTTACGTTCTTGGAGTGTTGTGCTGTAAACCAAACAACTAATTATGATAATGAAATAGAGTAATAGACCATGAAAGCTACTGTCGTGAAAAGGGCCACCCCATCCACCTCTTCCCAGCCCCCAAAATGCAAAAAATTGTTGCAGTTAAAAATGAAGTCTGTTATCTTAACCAAATATAGAACATTTTAACTTCCAGACAACATAGACTGACACGTTGATAAAGTTAGTTGGACGGACGATGGTAATGACTATTTAAACATTAGCAATAAACTCTCATGTCAGTGTAGTTTTTATATTTAAAACTCTGTTTTAATGACTTAAGAGTCTGGAATTGTTGGGGGGGGGGGTTAGAAATTTAGTCTTTATACAACCAGCCTGTAAAAGCCCACAAAAATTTAATAAGTACTCAGAGCTTTTGTTTCAAGGCTAGTTGTATGGACGTTTTTTAAAGTCAGTATGGCAGGTTTTTGGGTGAGACGAAATTTTTTTGTTGGTGCAGTATCTTCCCTTGATTGAAAAGCAAATGAGGTAATGGCAGTTATACAAAGTTCATACAAAGTTTATAACGTTCAACAAAGTTTTTACAGTTTTTCAAAGTTTTTACAGTTTTTCAGCTTTGGCAAGAAAATGATCTTGAATGCTCGCATTTTGTTGTTTTAATTTTGAAGTGTTAAAGTAACAACCACCAGGTGTGTTGTGATACATGCATAAAAACTATATTTTGGCATCACATACCACGGTAAATTTGATATTGATTCTTACTTCACAAGGTTAGAGGATGAGAGTTTTTTTCATTGCATTATTTCTTAATATGAGAGCTTGAAATATTCCTCAACTTTTGTGTATTTTTTGTGTCAGGAAAGCTTATACGCTCAAGCTGATCAACTAAAATCGCTTCAACAACAGCAAGATTTATTGAAAAAGATTATTGAACAGCAAAAACAGGTAAGTTACACATATTGAAAAATAGGAAAAGACTATATTAAGCACTGAACCCGAGAATGTAATCTCTGTGTTCTTTGAAAACGGCATTATATTTGAACTATTGCCACACCTTTGAGCTTTATTTACAAGAGAAGTTTTTTGGTTGTTGGTTTTTTTGGGTGGGGGGGTGTAGGTTTTTTTAGTTTTAACGTCATTTTCCCCCAGCAATTGGGGCTCAGACGATGCCTGTTAGAGGGACATGGTTTTGACAGTAGGGAATTTCTTGGCCGGATGCCCCTCCTGACGCCAACCAATTGCTTTTTTTCATTTTTGTAAAACTCCAAATTCTCCTCTTCTGCTCTCAAGAAATCGAACCCGGAACCCCTTGGTCACTGTGCACTAACCATTAAGCCACATAGAGGAGAAGTAATGTCATAAATAGCAACAGTAACGATGCTGTAAGAATTTAAAGATGAGATGGAAATGAAATAGGAAAGTGCCGCAACATGACTTTGAAAGTTTCAAAATCACAAATGGGAAATAGCAAAATCAAAAATCACAAATATTATTCTCTAATACACTATGAAATGACTTAATATGAAATACAAACAAAGCTGCATAACTTAGCGTAGCATAATTTACTGTCATCGAGTGTTGGTTTTATTTTAATGAAAGCGTGAAACTAGAAAAGGTCTTATTATATATATTTTAAGATTTATCTTACACTTGGGACTACTTTATATCACGAGTGGATGTAGTAAATGTACCTATATCAAAATGCTGATGCCCTTTGTTCTTACAATAAAAATATTGCATGGTTACATCCACCGTGCAATGTGGTGACAAACACAGGTGCAACTGTCTGTTTTAAACTGTGTGGTAATCAATTATAAGGATAATGATCAGTTGTAATTTTCAGCTACTGTTGTGAGTTAAGAAATTCCCGAAACTTTGGCTGTCCACTTAGACCTTGAAAACTCGAATACACATGCACCCCATGACCCCCACAAATTTTAACTAATAATTTGGCAACTAAATAAAAGTCTGAGTGGTGTTGAAATGAGTAATTTTATTCAACATAATCATAATTGCTGCACAGTTAGTTTTTCAATAATAGGGAGCTGAGTAAGATTTTGTAAATATCATGCTGAGCGAATTTTTGGATAGATAATTTGAATCATAATATCAAAGCACTATTTTTCAAGTTAATGTATCATTCATTCTAGCTCGCAGAGTTGAAAAAGAGACAGTCGACACTTTTGGCAATGCAAGCACAAGCAGAAAGATTGGTCATTGATGCACAATCCCAGGCATCAACAAAGGTCTGTTTTTGTAGTTTTCTCTATGCACTTCTAGATAAATATGTTAACATTTAGCTGGCTCTTGTTTTTAATTACATTTCTTTAAGCAGAGACAAATTCCATGTTCTTGGTGGCCCCAAAAACAAGCTACCTGCCTGGTATTTGACCTTATGTTGGTGTAAACGAGCCTTTGAAATATGTAGATTTTAATCATTGTTGGACACTATAGATTTTATGTATTTTGGTAGAGTGTTTAATGCAATACAGTAATTAATTGTACACCACCATTAATAGACTGGATTAAAATGATCACAAACATTTTCAGTAGGAAACGTCAAAAAACATCTTTAGCAAACTTGGCTTTTACGACCCCTTCCCCATTACAGTTTTCATGCATAACAGCAACCACATCGTCATACCAGTTCTATCACACTATCACTATCAGCATTTGTAACATTCACCGCTAACCTCTTTCACTTTTAGTACTTACAATGACCCCTTTTCCCACCCGTCCTTTCTCCTGCTTTTGTTATCCAGCAGCCACAATACTTTGTTTCTTTCACTTTACTTTAACCCAAACGTTCAACTCCTAGCACCTAAGATTACTCTGTGTACCTCTCGCCAAAGCTAAAGTTTCCCAAACAATGAACTGTGATATGATTCTCCCTACGACCAATGTAATCCTACATTTCTGTATAGGAAAAGAAATTTTTTTGTGACAATTTATCCGTCAATGTAACAGCCTTTGAAAATTTGTGGACTGTATTCGTGTTATTTAATTATGAACCAGGAAGAAAATGTGGCCATGATGTAACGATGATAAACAGCAGATAAACAATTGAGCAATCTTGCCATTTAATCTTACTTTTCCCTTTTCTTTTTGGGTAGCGAAGGGTGATAGAACTTCTTTTTAGCACACCACTTGAATATCCACATTCAGTGGTAATTTTCTTGTGCGAAAAAAGCTAATAACTTCGAACCCTTCCTCTTTAAAAAAACAACAAAAAATAAACCCCAAACAAACAGGAAACATGAAAAAAACCTCAAGAAAGCACCACCCACAATGTAATAAAGAGACTATTTACAGCTTAACACTGTCATTACCAAGGCCATTGGTTATATTTCTCACCCTCACTTTTTAGCAGAGAACTGGTAGGGACAGGACTGTAGTTAAATACAAAGCATTTAAAGGAAATAAGGAATAATTTCGCGTAATTNTTAGCACACCACTTGAATATCCACATTCAGTGGTAATTTTCTTGTGCGAAAAAAGCTAATAACCTCGAACCCTTCCTCTTTAAAAAAACAACAAAAAATAAACCCCAAACAAACAGGAAACATGAAAAAAACCTCAAGAAAGCACCACCCACAATGTAATAAAGAGACTATTTACAGCTTAACACTGTCATTACCAAGGCCATTGGTTATATTTCTCACCCTCACTTTTTAGCAGAGAACTGGTAGGGACAGGACTGTAGTTAAATACAAAGCATTTAAAGGAAATAAGGAATAATTTCGCGTAATTTTTTTTCATCGCACCCTAGGATTTAAACACGTAGTTTCATTTTTAATATCTTTTATAGCCATGTTGTTATGAGAAACTTACATTAAGTTCATTTGGAAATACAGATAGCCTTGCCCTTCTCTTGATACCACATGTCGTTCACCCCTTCACCACCTAACCTGACAGGCTGATTCACCCTAAGCGGGGGAATGTTAGTAATTTTGGTAAACATATAAGCTTGGATATTTGTCCTGATGTAATTTTATTAAATAGGAGAATGGGCTTAGCCGTTCGAAAATGTTAATTATTTTATCATTATATAAACAGTCTTTTACCTTCCCATTGCCTTTTCAGGTTATAAACCAATAAATTTTTAGATATATGTTATTTAATTAAGTATTAAATGTCGACTTAAGCTCAGGTGGAAGACTATTTGGGGTTTGTTTTTATTACTTTCATTTCTGAAAACAAAGCAAAATGTTTTTGACCTTTACATTGTGGATCATATTCGACTCTTTATGCATACCATGGTTACCAAACCTGATGGTAGATAAAGTTTGTGTGGATTAATTCTTATTTGTTACACCGTAATAACCGGATAATTGAGAAATTCTGAACAATGACAAGCTGACATAATGATTTTTATGAATTTCATTTTCATACAAGTGGGTCAGGAGCTTGAAAAATAACTAATTATAACCATAATCACACCATTCATCAAACTTTTGCATATTTTATAAGTGCACTTACAATCACCATCTTCCGTCGGTACTCTTTTCTGGAAGAGTGTTGCCCTCTGTGTCTTTTTATATGCCAGGAGTTATCTTTAATAGACATTGTGTCAAATGTTAAAGGTGGATTTGATAATCATGAACTTTCCAACTTGGGCTTGCTCGTGTGCTGTTGTACTTTGGACAAAGCACTGAAATTTCTGAGCAAGAGAATTTCCACAAATTAATGTAGCGGTGTGTTCCAGTCCAAAATACTTTTTGTGCTGCTTTTTTACAATGTAATTACGTTAATTGTAATGGAAATAAAGACCAGTACATAAAAATATAAGAAACGCCAAGAAAATTTTCGTAGACGTATTGATACGTGCTTTGGTTCTCTTGTAACATAAGGACACGATAGTTATTGGTTTGAAGAAGGACTGGCTGAGAGAAAAATTCAGATTGTATTGATTGATAGAAGTTGATTTCCAGTCGATAATAGATTGCTATTTTTCACTTTATAGAAATTTATGTTACTTCTTTCACAGGATACTAAGCCCGAATAATTATTTCAACAATATATTTATCATTGTATTAACTAGACATATTTCTTCTGGACAATGTAATTGAAGCCTGATGAAAGTTGTGGTAATATTTTCTCGTTTTTATCAGGCCAGTGCCAATACACAGAGACAAAATAACCAAGCAGAACCACAAGAATCCCAATACGGGAATCCTGGAAAAGAGGTATATGTTCTTCCAATACATTAAAAGTGGGTTAATATTGTTTTCCTAAATTTTTGGATCTGTATATCGTATAATTGGGCATCGGTGAATATTAATTATAGGAAATTATTTTTCTGACTTGGTTTAAAGCTGGACCTTACAAGAAAATAATTGAGAAGGGCGGTTTCGGGTAACTCGTTATACTGCCTATCCTTTTCAGAGACTGTGTTAGTTAAGTACGTTATTCCCTGGTTTACTTTGCAGGTAAGCAATCCTCAATCGCGTTCTAGGATAGAGTCAGCAAAAGAGTTGAAGGTATAATTTACAATTTTGAAGAAGTAAAATGGACCCTTTAATGCGAAGGTTTTATTAATTAATTGTTGAAGGTTTAGAGCCCATAATCAGTTCTCGCATGTAAAGATATACTTCCAAATTCTTTTTTGAATATCTGTTGATCCTCAACAGAGATATTTTACTACGACTTTTTTTTCAACGCTGTCATGTTTGGTTGGTTTGTGTTCTTTTTGCAATCACTTAGGCAAAAGGAGTGCAGTGGAAATTCAACAGGGAACCTGTTTTTTGTCTAGCAGCTTGTATCTAGCTGCGAAAAATTGTTTCACTTTTAGCAAACAACCGTTGCCCGTATTGTGCTTTAGACCAAGAATAATTTCTCCTGTTTAAATGCATGTTGTTTCGTAGGTTTTTTTCCACATGAGTAAAAGTTCAGGCCGATAAAAGAATCAGAAAGATCCTTGCAAGTTTTTTCGTACAAAAGACATAACTGCGTTCGAGAACTATTCTTTCAACCCCACATCTTGATAGTTTACAATTTTACTTTTGTGCCTACCATGTTTTAGTTTTTGTCATGCTAGGCAAGGCAATTCAAGCAACAACATCTAGACACAGCGTTATTTTGCTCTAAAGACTGGTGATTTATATGCAGTTTCCGTACCCTAAGAAGGTATCTAAATTAAATATACATTGTTGTAATCAGATAGTACAGTTTATTTTGGGGGATGGGATATTCTGGAGAAAAAAAATATGTAAGATTTAAAAATTGTTTAAAACAAAACTCATATTTTACGCAAAAATATAGCTGTAAGTATCTCTTCCAGTCTACGCCCCATATAATGGATGTAATAAAATAGAAAGGTAGTGTTGAGTGGATATTTTCTAATGACAGCACCGATTGCAACCCTGCCATCATATCCCAACAATATTGCATTCTAACTGCTTGTTGATCACCCATCCCATGTACATTTGCACACAGATGGTCACATTTATGTATTGCTACACTAAGAGTTAGGAGTAATAATTTTACTGGTAATGGGTTTTTTACTAGGAAGCGTCTCAGAAAAGCGATGAACAGCCAAGAAACCAAAAATTTGAAGAGATCGAAAATGGTTTAGATACACTGATAAACAAAAAGGAAGAAATGGAAAGGCTTATTTCTGTACTAAAGGGTCTTAAGGAGTCACACAACGTAGAAGGTATGCGTCGCCTTCACCAGTATTGTGTTTTCAAAAGTAAATATTAATATACAATGTTATGTTGTTTTCTAAAAATTTTCTCATCTTTCAACGTGTAATTATACACATTTTAATAGAAATCAGCGAATCGTTGTTGGTTTACATAAACCGTGAACAATTTCTAAATGTAGGGAAAATAAACAGACAAATAATACCAGTTTATTCAGTACAGTTTAAAGCGAATTACTCAATCTGGTTGGAATTACCAAGTGACGTCATCAAAAGTAGTTATTTTGTAGGGAGTAACTACTCTATTTTGACGTCATCCATCCCATCAGTTCCCTCACCCCATCTTATTTCTTTTCAATCGTTATTACCAGCTTGTTGCGATGTGGAACTCTCCTTCAAAATATCATCCACCTGACGAAGGATGGAATTTTGAACGGTTAAAATTGCAGATCTATTTACATTGGAAAAGTTGGTTTAGCTTCGATGTAGGTATAATCATATCTGTAACCACACGCACTCTTCGGATACGTTGAAAAACTGAGTGAAATGTGGTGGATTTTTTGTTTTAATAAAACAGGTTGAATGCAACAGTAGCTGCATGATCAGATACCCGCACTACTGTTATGTGTAAAGGTACATTTACAATACTTGATAATATTTTGAAGAGTAGTCGTGTAATCTAAGAAATTAAGACACATGTGGCAACAAACGCAAAATATGATCAGCTGGAGAATCGAGTAAATAATTTTGCAGAGGTACGGCTTACAGTTACTAATTGTAGAAAATAAAACCATTTTTACTGGTACAAGAGAGGAATGAGAAGGAAGTTATTGTTGTTTCGACGGCATGCCATGATTATTCTCTGTGCCCAAAAGAAGGCTAAAAATACAAAATTATGAGTTTAGCTGCAGCATCAGTTACAAATTTTACCTAAAAACATAGCCTTTTGACAAATAGGTTGTGTTTTATGATGACAAAAGTATTGTTTGATTTGGTTTTAAACATTTTTTTAACATTTGTTATCCAACCGTCTTACGCTAAAAATCTGGGTAAGGTACTACATTTCCCGTCACTTACGGGTATTTTCAGTTCTGGACTTATGGTTTACAATCTTGGTGAACATAAGTAAAATTAATCACCGTTAAGCGCGCCAAAAGTTGTTGTGACACATTGGTGCCTCTTGTATTTTAAATTAGGATATGTTATTTTCCTGATTCATTTTTATAGCAAGCATGATGAGGATCCTTGGACAGTCTAATTCATCAGTCAAGGACAGCACTATGGTTAATGGAGGCAACGGTCTCTATTCAGACCATCCGTCATCATACATTTCGGAATCCGCATCAGACATCGATGACTCAAACGAAAAGTTAAGGTGAGTTTCTCTGTCAGTACCCGATTTTGGTGTGGCAAAGTAAAAGTTAACAAAGAAACACAAGTTCTTTGACGTGTTTTATAATTAACTTAGATTTTAGTTTGCCATTTGTGGAAAAATGCCTTGGCTTTCAGAATATATATTTTTTTGCTAATACATTACAGGGGGAGAAGGACATATGTTAGTGAGTTAGTGCTCAGAAGGATGGTGCCTGAAATCGTTTTGTACAACTGAAGTTAAAAGGAAAGTAACGGGGAGGTTTAAAATAATGTTTTTAACAAAATAAAATTCTTTTGTTTTCTTATAGAAAACTTGCAGAGGTGAGGGAGCGTTTAGATGAACTTAGAGCCATTGTAGCAGAATATGAGGTGAGTACCAAATCTATTAGAGGAATTAAATTAGAACATTGCCTGTTTTGATCATTTATATATCATTGTAGAGATGCACTTATTCCACTAGTCGTATTTATTAAAATTTAACAAAAAAGCCCATATCGACAATCGCAACAAATGGCCTAATAACTTTCAGAATTTCAAGGAGCACTTTTATTTTGAATGTCTACTTCTGCATCTGACTATTACGTATATGCTTGTACAGTGGTTATGAAATTGCTGTACCAGAATATTTAACTGCACCTTGTCATTGTTCTTGCTTTTTGTTCTCTTTCATTAAAGCGGACTGGTGGTGATAATGGTCATGAAGACACATCAAGAGACAACAGATTGGTTGCGTTAAATCGTCAGCCGGTGTCAAAGCCTTTTTCAGAAAGTAGAACGTTCAATGGAGGTGCAAGACCCAAGGACCCAAATAGAGGAATGAGGATAAAAAACCTGACCAAAAACAGTGGAAATACCGCCACTTTTCCGAATTATGGTTAGTAAATGTATTTTCTTGCCAAGGCCTTATATTGCTCATTTTTTAACTATGCAAAACAGCATATTAATTATAGAATAAGTGCCTTTAATAGGAAAATTTAATCAATTTTTTTTCAGGTATTTTTAAATATAATTTTAGCAGTGTTAAAAAGGAAAGCATCCTGATTTCCCAAACGAGTACTGTCAAATGCAATCAGGAGACGCATAAACCCCGTGCAGTCTCGTCTCCTGTTGTCAGCTAACGTGTCACATAATTTTGCTCTGCTGAAGCTTTGTTTCGGCTGTTGCCTTGCTTGCGAGAGAAAAATTCTAGTAAGTCAACGACCTTGGCATTTTGTTCAGCATACGAATAGATGGGAGTTCGGAAAAAATATCACTGTTAGTTAGTGCAATTAGTTGCACCATAATTGCATCGGGCATAATGTTGAGTTTAGTAGCAATTAGTAAGATTGGTAAAAAGTTTTGCACGTGGTGTAAACAAAGAGTAAAATCTGACTATTTTTAAAACAAAACCAGCGATGTATAAATCCAGAAACTAGTTCCATCGTGAGGCAACTCGGATGCACTGTTGTCATTGCTTACATCACAGCACCTTAGCACCCCCTCTTGTATACATTTCTTTTCTTAGCTGCTTTCTCTGCTCTGGTTTCACGTTCTTTCTTAATTTTTTCTTTCTTTGGATTTCATTAGTTGAAGTAATCTTTCCTTATGAAATTTTCTGGTTTTTAAGTTACAAGAACTGCCTTATGTATTATATTTATTTACTTATGTATTTATTTATTTGTTTATTTATTTATACAGTCATATTACTCTTAGTTTAATTCGTTTTAATGCGTCTTAAAATACCTTTAAATACCGTAATGTGTGTTTTTGACCAGCATTGGGAATAATTGCAAAAGCTTTACTTTATTTTACTTGTATCTGGTTTAAGAAAAGGGAAATGCTTGTTTGGAGAACTCTGTATTATAAAGATTAATTTAAAAAGTTTTGGTTTTTATTTGCCAGAGATACATTTTAGGCCAGTTAGAAAAATTATATATTTACGCATCAAATTTTTTTTGAATTGGCAAATGCACCCATGTGTANTATTTATTTATACAGTCATATTACTCTTAGTTTAATTCGTTTTAATGCGTCTTAAAATACCTTTAAATACCGTAATGTGTGTTTTTGACCAGCATTGGGAATAATTGCAAAAGCTTTACTTTATTTTACTTGTATCTGGTTTAAGAAAAGGGAAATGCTTGTTTGGAGAACTCTGTATTATAAAGATTAATTTTAAAAGTTTTGGTTTTTATTTGCCAGAGATCCATTTTAGGCCAGTTAGAAAAATTATATATTTACGCATCAAATTTTTTTGGAATTGGCAAATGCACCCATGTGTAGGTTGTTGGGTTCCTGTAGATGTTGTTGTCGCATAGGATTGTTTTGGTTTAAAGTTGGGCTGGTGCCGTATGGAGCTCTGAATGCTGAGTAACTTTAGGGAAAGTGGATTTAATATTGTAATTTCCAACAAGAGTCGAATGGTCGTAACTAATAATACCCCTAAACATACACAATAGGAGAGTCTTGTGGCAAAAATTGGTACAAGCTTATAGATATTGCCCTTTCAGAGTTGAAGCGAATATCTCTTTAAAAATGCCTTAAGTTTTACTGAAAAATATTGTTTATACGAGCTGGTCTTAGTGTAGAAAAGGAGATCGATAACATGAATTTTTCATGAGGTCCATATGATATTTGACAGGTGAAAATCTGAGCAGAAATTCTTACCCAGACAAAGTCACATATACTTAGATACGGGTTGGGGCTGGGTTAAAAAATTGCATCTTTTTGACTAAAGATTAACAGGGCTGCCACAAAGCAGCTATCTCTCGTTGTTTAAGTACGCAAACGTAATTTTATTTTTATTAGTTTAGTGGAATAATCCTGCTATGTAGGTAATAGGTTCCTTGCTACAAAGCTAATGTATAAATATTAAAACCCCCTAAATATTAACAAAAAAATATGATAGAAAAATGACCTATTAAAAAGTTCATTTTACGTTTTATGAGGGTAAGATCTCTTTTGTAGGAAATCCGGCTGCCTCCTCTAGTGGACGTGGTAACCCAGGAATCGATGTCACTTGGAATGCACGTGAAAGTAAAGATCAACGCAGTAACACAGGAAGAACAAGTGGAATTGCGTCCAAAAATATTGACTTCAATACTGCATCAAAATCAGAAGAGCCAGATTTGTTGTCCAAGATTGGGTGAGCCTTATTCTTGTAATGCGACCTCTTCTTTTTGTTCTTGTCACAGTGATAAAAATAATAGTAAATTCCTACTCGTAGACCAATTGTTGCAAGCAAATGTGGACCGTTACGGCCCAGTGTCATTGACTGTAACCGATTTCCAATAGTAAGAATCGACGTATCGCGTACAAGAAAGCCAGTACTAAACAAATCAGTGAATTCCCTTCCAAGTAAATCACTTACCAGCCTTAACCTATTCTTATCACCCATTATGTATTTTAAAAATTTTCTTCAGCAGGTTATAATCCAAGATGTGACAGACCGGCGACCAAAGTGCTTCTATAGAAACGTAAGAATTGCAAACAAAATAGCGGCCCGTGCATCGCCTGGAGTCGCGTAATCGAACAGGACATGGGCTTACAAGGTGATGAGAATAGGCCAGTCTATTCGACATCACTTTAAGAATTGCCTTTTCGTCAGAAATATTCATTTTAGTTGTTGGTGTGTTGTTGAATTTTGCTCCTGGTTTGCTCCATGTTAAAGCATTACTTTGATTTTAGGCATCTCCAAGAGGCAAGAGACCGGCTAGTTTCTTTTCAGGCAGCTTCTTCCTCAGCAGTTAACAACGCATACGACAACATCTTCGACCTTGGCAAAGTTCAGATCAAACCGCAAGCAATGACAGCTATGCCTAAAATTACTCAGGACGCTGAACTTGCCAGTGTATCATCAAGATCTGCTTCTATCAACGAGCTAGACTGGCAGGATGATCCAGAACTTGTTGAAAAGATTAAGTATGTCATAATTTAATACTTTCTTCTTAAATTTGATGTTCTGACACTATGCTCAGCTCAAATTTATTCAAGTATCTGATTGGTTTATGTTGCAGTTTATTTTTGTGATGTAACAAAATGCGAATAAGAAACAAAAAAGAACCGTGCAGATGTTGGGAACTTGGTAGCCCGTGCCTTCATGTTTGAATATTTCCAAACAGAATTTAACAACAAACTTCTAAATGTACTTCATGAACAACTAACTTAATCAAAGCAAGCCCATTAGTTTGTGTTTGTAGTATGAAACAGGGGGAATTGTATTTTAAATAAATGGAGACGAGCTTCAAGGAATAAATTGAGGATTTTGCAATTTTTCTCTTCTTTTTTCCCCTTTTTTTGCTGTTATTTTTTGTTTGGTTTGGTTTTTTATTATTTTCTTTGAAATTTCCTAGAAAATTACAAATTGCAAAGGAGAAATTAAAGAAACTTCAGGAACTTGTCAGTGTTATTCAACAAGTAAGTTTAGTATTATAAAAACTTATGAAAGCCATCCCAAAGAAAGACTGGTACATGTTACTCTGCTCCTTTTCAGCACCGGTTGTTGAGATGGACAAGACAGAGTTTTTTTATTTGACTACTTATTGCGTTTTGAATCAACTTTTTTCATTCAATTGTTAGCCAAATTACATGACTGTATTTGATGTTTACGTGGTTTTTAAAGATTGATCCATTGATCTTCAATCACTGACTGAATGTTACAATTCGCCACTACTGCATAAGTATGAAACATGCATTTGTGCATCTTGCTGGTGATAAGACTAGTATTTCAAAATTTGATAAGCTTAACATATAATACAAATACAAATAGGACTGAATCGTAAAACCACAACAGAAAGACATTTCAGGAGATATTTCTTTCATTGACGGCGTACAAAAAGAGCTGTAGTTGTTCTGGCTGTGTTATCCAGGAGTGGTGCTTTTGTTAATCGTAGGTCAGAGGATAAGTATTGTTGGCGTAAATAACGATCACGGCGCAACTAACCAAAGACACCATGTAAAAATTGACTTTTTTACCAAAGCTAAATTTTGCAAAATAATACCGTTGTTGCAGAATGAACGCAAACCATTTCAGGAGATATTTCTTTCATTGACGGCGTACAAAAAGAGCTGTAGTTGTTCTGGCTGTGTTATCCAGGAGTGGTGCTTTTGTTAATCGTAGGTCAGAGGATAAGTATTGTTGGCGTAAATAACGATCACGGCGCAACTAACCAAAGATACCATGTAAAAATTGACTTTTTTACCAAAGCTAAATTTTGCAAAATAATACCGTTGTTGCAGAATGAACGCAAACCCATGCATTGCTTTATCCAGGTATATAAAAGGAATTGGTCAGAGTTAAGCGAGCCTGATTGATGGCTTTACTAATTTTCTTCTGTAGTACTTCCCACAGAAAGGTAACACTTTACCTCCTGATTAGTGTGTTTCTCGCAAATTTTATCTTCCAGGGCACTTTTCGAGCACAATCTGAAATAACAATGAGCTAACAATTGGGCGTTATCATTCTGCAATCGGTACTTTAATCGTTATAAGGTTTTTATTTTTACGTAAACATGCTTGTTTTGCACTCAGGGGATTATGAAGAAGGAAATTGTAGATATCCTTGGGGTTTTTTTTATTGTTTTTTAATTATTTTCGTTCCAGGACACGATGCCGTCACTTCCTGTCAGTGATCTGTTGGAATTATCTTTTAATACCGATGGAATAGGAAGCAGTAAAGGGGGAAGTAATGATGACGAAAGTGACACAAAACAGGAGGATAGTGATGTAGACGATGTATCAGAAGAGCGGAGTGACATTAGTGAGCATCAATCACAAACCAGTCTTCCAGTTGAAGGTGAAAATGATGCGGATGGAGAGGAAGGAGACTCTGCGTCTATCACTGGTATCTTAAACAATGTAAGAATGTTGCACTATTTTTCCATGGTCATAGTGTATTGTCTTGCGCATTAATTTTAAACATTATTACTAGTACTTGTGATTGTTGGTATTTTGCAGCTTTATTTTTATGCATGTTATTCGAATACAGATAACATAAGTAGAAGCACGCTCAGGCCATAAAGTGTATCACCAAGGGCTAAGCTGCATTTTTTGACAATTGACCATTGTCCATTGGGGTCTTAAGTATAGGTACAGTACTCTGCACATTAAAAGCATGTGGACCTTACTTTTCTATGTACAGTTTTCTCGGAAAATGAACCGATTTGAGGAGCTTCATTGAATCATCAAATTTTCCCACTTCGTTGTTATATAATCAGGCTTTGTGACTCCGAGAAAAGAATGGTTGATTTCGTTATTTTGAAATTGGCCCGGCTGTGATGAAGCTGTTGAGCGTATATAATCACTCTAAAAATCCAATGCAGAAGATGGATTCTGCAGCAGAAAACAGTGAGTAAATTATGAAAAAATCCAGCACGTTCGTAAAGATTGGTTGTTTGTAAAATGAATATTTACATCCTAAAGTATACAGTACAAGTATACTGTTTTTATGACAAAGTTAACGGGAGAGCTTTAGGCAGCACTAGAAGAAGTAGGGTATAAAAATAGATGAAGGATTTTTCGAAATTTCGAAAAACTGTAGCAAGAATGACGGTTTTGTTTCAATTAAATGTAAATAAACTTCCCCATGTTATGGATGGATAGAAACGAGAAAATAAAGAAAGGAAAACAATTCAGTTCCAAAAATGTAATGCCAAAGGGTACTTTTCTTAGATAGGATGGAATTTCACGCAAGAACTCATTTTACTCACCCTTGCCTTGGATATAATGACTTAAGAAAACCTACTTTGAAATGTAACATAGAAGGGGGATGAGCAAGAAACGGATAAAGCCGCAAACGTTCCTAAGGTTGGAGCAGGAAATTCACTGATAAGTTGATTAATGGTGCAGAAGATTGATAAACATGATATTACCTACGCAACGATGCCATACCTCAGAAAAGAAAAACAGGAAGAAAAATAAGTAATTTAAATAAAGAGAAGATCTAGGGCAGTGTAGGACTCCTATGATACTTTAAAAATTTTGGCTTTAAAAGAAGTCAAATGCTGACACCCTTTAAATTTAAACGATTTTAATGGCTTAACCCGGATGGTGTTCGCGGTAACTGTAGAGAATTTAAGGTACTTTTAAATATGTTGAGCTTCCTTTGTATAATTTGTTTTGTGTATAATTTGTTATGAGAACATGGTGTTTTGGGATGGTTTTGACTTTTGACTGAATGACTTAGGTTCTCTTCCCGTTACCCCTTATTCCAGATGTCTCAAAAAAAAAGTCCCCCAAAACAACAATAGATAGTAAAGCAAACGATAGCAAACCTATTAAGACAATATTTTATTATATTGCCCCAAAATAGCATCAAGCGGTGTATTGAATTAGATAAATTTTTTATCAAAATACACGAGTGCCGGGTAGGACAAATCTGATTTCTTGAGTGTGCTTTGCTTAAAGTCGAGTATGTTTTTCTATGTTATTACTAGACAGTGATTTCGATACTATTTAAGCAAATATATACTTTATTAAGATTGATTCACCGTTACTAAGAAGCACCATTTAAAAAGGANTAAACGATTTTAATGGCTTAACCCGTATGGTGTTCGCGGTAACTGTAGAGAATTTAAGGTACTTTTAAATATGTTGAGCTTCCTTTGTATAATTTGTTTTGTGTATAATTTGTTATGAGAACATGGTGTTTTGGGATGATTTTGACTTTTGACTGAATGACTTAGGTTCTCTTCCCTTATTCCAGATGTCTCAAAAAAAAAGTCCCCCAAAACAACAATAGATAGTAAAGCAAACGATAGCAAACCTATTAAGACAATATTTTATTATATTGCCCCAAAATAGCATCAAGCGGTGTATTGAATTAGATAAATTTTTTATCAAAATACACGAGTGCCGGGTAGGACAAATCTGATTTCTTGAGTGTGCTTTGCGTAAAGTCGAGTATGTTTTTCTATGTTATTACTAGACAGTGATTTCGATACTATTTAAGCAAATATATACTTTATTAAGATTGATTCACCGTTACTAAGAAGCACCATTTAAAAAGGAGGGCAGAAAAGTTGTAATTAAACTGTTAGTAAAATGACGCTGATGTCGAAGTATGAGGTGGCAGAGCAAAATATCTAGTACTTGTAGAACAATTATACTAAAAGTGCTGCTTTTTCATATCGTATGTTAATTATGTTAATTTTTCTTTAGTTTCTTTTCTTTTTTATTTAAGTTCTAAGAATAATCGTTTATACAAAGCCAGTCTCTGTTAACACCACAAGAACCAATTACACATTTAAACAGTACTTGGGCACCTTTCTTAGCAGCAGAATCGTTTTTAAAGTCGTGAAGGTGTCACCAGTATACAGAAGTCTGGAATCCACTGAATGACATTTTCCTGTCTTAAATTGTACCTTGCTAACTAATCTCATCTAAAATTTTTAGCAACAAGGAAAAGAAGACATGTACGAAGCAGAGGCTGCGTATCAAGAGAAGCGCAAACTTCAAAGAGAAGAACTTGACAAATTGTTGCGGGAGAGACAGAAACTTATTGAAGTTCAACAGCAGTTGTCTGATTTAAACAAGAAAACCCATGTGACAGCTGGTGAGGTAGGTTTTTATCGAAAATGTATATGGTAAGAGTATATGGTTGAAAATTATTTTTGTTTTATGGGAAAAAAGGACTCTAAAGATAGACCCGGTGGACATGGGGTGCAGACACTTGGTTACAGAATATAAAGAAAGCGACCTTCAGTATTTGACTCTAATATTGTCTCTGGTACGAAGTTAAAAAATATAACAAATATAAATAGAGTAATTCTAGAGAGTTGGGAATTATACAGATAGCTATATAGGTTTGTCTATTTTGAACTCGTAAGACTAAACGAGAGGCATGGTCTTGCAAATTCTGAATTTTGTGGACTCAGAGAAAGCTACAGATGTAAGAGCCTTATCATGTAATGAGTCGTAACCATTTCTGAGCTACATTTCGACAGATACTTCTCCCATCGTCACGCTGACGATGGGAGAAGCATCTCTGGACCCTGTCGTCATTAGCTGCGGGTTGATTGAAAGCAAGTCCATTTTAGCAGAATTTTTATTGTTTTCTTTNGGATCAGGAAAAGACGGGAGAGTCCTGGACGTCACAAACCATTTATATCCTTACTGCAACAACCACGGATTACTTACAAGGGTACAGGAGCGAGATCTAGGCTCTTCAAACGATCATCCAATATGTCTGTCGAACCACAAGTTGGCTCAAGAGGTGAATCGGAACAATCATACAGTCCTAGGCATTCAAGATCAGTTGATACTTTGCCGTGTGAGTTGGTTTTAGGTTTACCTTTGGTTCTTTTTACCAATTAATTTACAGTTACAAATTCAGCAATTTTTCTAAAGTAGAACTTTTTCGGAATACGACTATCGGTGGCTGATTTTTACGACACAATATAGGCTTTCAGGATGAGCTATACATTTTGGCAAAATAGTCCAATAGAACAGTGCTATTTTTGTATGACTGTTGATACTGACTTTTAGAGCCAGTGGATTTTTAATTTGTCATCCCTATGATATCCCCTCATACAAATTTCAGTTTAGAGTGACATAACCAGTATTTTATATTTTAGCAGAGGTACGATTTCGAGCTAACTTTAGTTCAGGATACACAAATTAATTGGTGTTTAGGATGCTGTGCAATTCGCGAAACAGTAACTTACGTTTATGTTGTACTCCAGTAACAACATGAACAGTACAACTCCAGTAGTATTTTATAACCTCTTCCCTTTTGGCAAATAGCTTCATATACTTGAAATGATACAAGAATATAAATATTAAGTGTCTGAAGGTAAATTTTAATACGCAAGGCTTCTAAACACGTGAAACTCAAAACAGTGCGAATGCCAGGTTTAAAATACCTTGATTTAGTTCCAGTCTATTGTTACAACCTGTTCTACAATGGGGCATTGATGTCATTGTTTAAAACCATGGTAAAAATTGGCATCGTTGATAACGAGGTAAACACAATTATTCCTCCATTAGCATCATACACGTGCTTAACAATCAAATTTCATGGTAGCAGTATAAATTGTTGACAGGACGGGCCAAGAAATTCCTCACTGCTCCAGTGAATTCCCTCCCAAGGCCACCGTCTCTGAGTCGAGGAACTGAAACAAAGACAATTAAAAGCAAAGAAAAGAGAAAAACACAATATTGATAACAAGGTTATTATAATTTACTACGTGCACTATTGATTTGATTCGGTTTATTGTGACTTGGACCTGATAATTTATGCTGTCTTAGTATCTAATTTTTTTGAATTTACATTTCAACTGTCAGCTATTTGCTAACAAACGGTCTCATAAACTTCTTAACAAAGCTACGAAAATGATTTAATAATTGGTACTTTATTTCGGTACGTTTTAAACAACATTCTTTTGCCAGCACTTACAGGCTTAGACTGTATTGCATTTTTACCCACTTAAGAACTAAAAATCCGTTTGCACAGGAACTATTTGGAATAGCTATGTATTAGTATTTTAGAGCAGAACTTTACATTAAATAATGTAAAAGTGCTAGAGGCTTTAAAGAATTAAAATTGCAAAGCCGCCCGGTTCTCCCAAATATTGACTATTTTTAATACAGTGTTATATTATTATTTATTTTGTATCTATTACTACTCGTTTTGCTGCCTTATAGCTGCACCGCTTCCTAATAACCCATTGATAGTTTCTGAATTGCGGAGACAGCGGGACATGTTTGAACAAAAGAAGAAACAACGATTTGCTGAAAAGCATCAGATGAAGCAGATATCAGACAATGCGTCTGAAGGTGGAACCTTTTCCATTAGAAGTGACATTGACGAGGGTGTTGGAGTGAGCATGCTGAGTGCAGAAGTAACAACTGCAACCTGGGGAGGATCAACCGAGCAAAGCAGCACAGAGGAGGATTCTGCAGTTGGGGAAGACGAGGAAAGAGAAGTAAGTTTCTTAACCTACCATTATTGGCTGTAAACTAAAAGTAGACAGATTTTTTACTGCGTAAGTAGACCCAGAGGAGGTGGGAAAATTCCAGTTATAAATTTGTTTTAAAAATGGATCCTGCATTGTTTATGGAGGGGAGTTTTCGGAATATTTTATTTTCAAGATTGAAAAAATTAAAATTATATAAATTAAAGAGTGGTGTACTTGTTTTATGTTGCAACGTGGACTATATCATAGTACTATATTCATGACAAGAGATACCCCTTGCACCAACAATCAAATGTAACTCCACATTGCAATTTGCTTGGTTTTCCCGTAGGCATTTTGATTTCTGGTTTTTGTTTAACCTGATCTGATTATTAACGAAGATGGATTGCGTAGATAGTTCAGTTGTTCGCCAAAATGGCTTAAATGAGTTTGAACTGAAACAAACATATTCAACATAAAGAATGTTGCCGGTATTTATCATATATCTTTGTTTCTTTCTTCCTTTTTATAAATGTACACATGTATACACGTATGAGTGCAAACATGCATACGTAGATACGTTTAATTCCTACATACATACATAACAACAGATATATGTTGCCTACTGTGAGCACGGTCGTGGAAAGGTAGGTAGACTGCATGTTTTGTATTACGGAATCTTCGCTGAGCTGTACATCATTTGCAAGGCCTAGCAGCTGGTACGACTGCTTATAGCTCAGAAAAGGACTAGAAAGGTCTAACTTATAGATGTTATTTACGTTATTGGTCTTTCATGGGCTTAAAGGCGTAGTTCGATTTACACTGTGTTTCTTCAGGATAGCATTTTTCAGGATAATACGACCATTGTTGGATCCTTTCTGACATGGTTTCGAAATGTAATACCCCTGCATTTCATCTATGTTTTTTTATAGTACCACATATTTATCATATCGGTATCGCAGGGAGGTGACTGATTTTGCTGCCTTGCATGCAAATTTAAACAAAGGTGCAGGGTTTCTTGAAACTAACCACATTTTTTACAGGACAAGTTGCTTGCTTTGTTGCATTAAATTGTTATTTCTGAACGTAAGGTGAAATTTAAGGTTCATCCATACCAGTATACGGTTCGTCAAAACCAGATACAGAATTAGCAAATAAAAGGGTTTCTGGTTAACAGGACATTGCAAACCCAACGCCAAGGTGAAATGGAAGGTGCCTGCAAACAGACAGAAGGAAAGACAGACGTACTTCCGTAAATGCATGTATTTATCTAATTATTTGCGTAAGTATTTGTATTACGTACTATATTTTTAATTAAACAGATGGATGGTGCATATGAAGACAGCATACCCCAACCAGAGGAAGAGGAGGAGGAGGAGGAAGAAGATGACCCATCTGTCAGGGAAGATGCAGGTGCCCCCCTTTATCGACCGAAATGCCATCCGAGAAAAACGGTCAGGAGAGCAAAATTTNGGTTTCGAAATGTAATACCCCTGCATTTCATCTATGTTTTTTTTATAGTACCACATATTTATCATATCGGTATCGCAGGGAGGTGACTGATTTTGCTGCCTTGCATACAAATTAAACAAAGGTGCAGGGTTTCTTGAAACTAACCACATTTTTTACAGGACAAGTTGCTTGCTTTGTTGCATTAAATTGTTATTTCTGAACGTAAGGTGAAATTTAAGGTTCGTCAAAACCAGATACAGAATTAGCAAATAAAAGGGTTTCTGGTTAACAGGACATTGCAAACCCAACGCCAAGGTGAAATGGAAGGTGCCTGCAAACAGACAGAAGGAAAGACAGACGTACTTCCGTAAATGCATGTATTTATCTAATTATTTGCGTAAGTATTTGTATTACGTACTATATTTTTAATTAAACAGATGGATGGTGCATATGAAGACAGCATACCCCAACCAGAGGAAGAGGAGGAGGAGGAAGAAGATGACCCATCTGTCAGGGAAGATGCAGGTGCCCCCCTTTATCGACCGAAATGCCATCCGAGAAAAACGGTCAGGAGAGCAAAATTTATCGGTTCTTGGTCAGATAGCGACAAGCCTGCTGGGAAAAAGAGAAAGCTGAGTGGAAAGAAAAACGGTATTTTGCTTTTTTATGTTGATTATCACAAAGTTTGGTGCGTGCTATTTTCAAAATTTTTGGTAAAGTGTTATCTGCTACACTCACCCACTTGTTTTCCAATAAGTAATTGTTCCCGAGTCACTTACTTTGTGTTGTCATTGTGTAAAAAGGGTTTTTTTGTACTTGCATTAAGCATCCCGTTTTTTATCGAACAATGTTAAGTAACTCCTCTCCTTCCTCGTAATTCTCCTAACAGGATTGTTCCTTTTAACTTTTTGTGTGTTTCCTTTCTTACAAGACTTCAACAGATCAGGAGGAACAGTTTCTTGGGCAATGAATGCATCACCAAGGGAAACAAGAAGTCGACCGCGACAGCAGGTAACAGAAATCCCTAGTCTTTTCCTTGGTGATTGATCGGTTGCAGGATTTTTTGTTGATAAAATACTGTGGAGAAAGTGTGTGATGGGAAAATACTTTTAAGAAGTCCAAGGGGACTTATAGAGAAATAACGGTGCTAATGTATAGATTTTGTATTATGAGTAGTTCAAGTTATAAAGTACGTAAAGTTAGCAAACGTTGTCATAATGTATATGGACGGGGCATAAAACATGTTAGATTAAAATATTGAATTCGTCACAAAGCGTGATATATTGTCTTATACTATTTGATTAAAGTGTAATAAGAAAGTAATATAAAATATTATAGAAGCAACCTCCACAAACGCCCCGCCTTGCCCCCCAAAGTTACTGGGTAAAATGCAAATATTTGGAATAGGATAGATTACGTGCTATTTACCACAGTAAATTAAACTACATTTTGAAGTAAGACAATTACTTCTTATGTGTGTGTATGTATAAATATTTATTTATTTGTTTGTTTTTAACAGAATGTTACACCTGCCCATCGCATCATAACAGATCAAGATGGCGAGAGTAACTCACCTTTGTTAAATATGTGGGAACAACAATGCCAACACTTGCACCAGCAGCTGTCAAGCAATACCTCTTTAACCGGATCCTTACTTCGCAACCAGCAGACACTGCTCGCCATGCTCCAGTCCCAAATTAATCCGGGAATCAAGGCTCAAAGTATAGGTTGGAAATAATTGCACATAAAAGTATTTAATTCTGTAAAAACGCTTAGCGCTTTTAGCTTTTCACTTTTTTTTCTAAATCGAATGTGAAAGAAGGATTGCACAGGCTGATTTGTAGCCCAATATTCTGTTATTTGTATGTGTTCAGCCGGGTCCCTCTTTTACGATAGTATACAGGTTGTGTAGGCATAGGTAATATTGATATAAAGGCGTGAATGATGTAATCATTAAGTATAGTAAACCCAAAACCCCACTAAGAACCACGTATGGCCACTAAAATGTCTTCCGGTGTCGGAAATTGACGAATCTTTCTATCTTAAGCATTTACAAATAACTTATACCGAGACTAGTGTATTCCAAAACCTTTATATACAGCAACCATTTTCCCCCTTTTTTTTGGCTGTAAAATTGAAATGTTAAAAATGTTTCACTGGTTAAAGTAGCTAAACCACTTCTTACGCTTCTTCTTTTATTGTTTATGTTTTTGTCATGCGTATTTATCGTTTGGCAAGTAACAGTCGAGAAATTTACTGTGGCATTTCATATACATGCTTCAGCTGCAACAGCGCATGAATTTTTCAGCGATAAAAAAAATGGCACCTCAATGAGGAAAATATTTGGTAATATTGTGATTACTTACGTTACGTTAAATTACTTTGCCCGATTAATCTCCTCTTTTCATATTATTGTAAGCCGGACGACTAATGGTATTGGGGGCTAAAGTCTTCCACCTTTAACATCAATTGGATCAGCTCCCTGCATGTTCCATTTTTGTATTTTTTTTATTACTTTGGCCTGGGTCTTTAAGTCATTTTTTACGCAGTATCCGTGTAAGATTTAAATTCCGTAACAGGTATTACCTTCCCCCCAACTAGAAAATAGCCAGTTGGTAATATTTTAAAACCGGATTTTTAGCATTTTTACATATGATATACGGGATAGATAGAATAACTTTAAAATTAGCCCATGATCTTGTATCAATGTAACATTAAACTAGTAATTTAAGCCTTACATGAATACCTTTATGTCGCGTTGACCACATTGCTTGGTTTAAAAAAAACAAACCCAACAAACTATGCATTTACAGTGATGCAAAATACTAGAAAACCCTTAATTTTATTAGTTGGTTTTTTTTTGTGGGGGGTTATAAAACAAAACGTATTTTGAGGTGGTACATTTTGTGGACAAACATCTTGGCAAATTTTTGTATGATTAGCCACAATGGATTTTTTTTTCTTGACTGTACAAGTCGTTATGCTTTGGAAGTTTTATTTTTTAATTGCTATTGTCAAAATAGTGCTCTTTACTCGGAAGCTTAGCTTTTTCATGTAAATTTTATTTCTTTTTGTTATTACTAAAAGCGCTTACTGTTGGCTTTCAGACTCACCGATTCGGCATCTATCAGATGCGTTTGGACCAGCAACCTTTCAGCAGTCATTTAACCATGGCTTTGAAGATCGATTACTTGGCCTTGTACAGTCCGTAAGTGCCTGCCAAACTCAGCTGTCGTCACAGCAACAACAGCTAAGAAGCCTTCAAGCGCAGTTCCAGAATCAAAGTTTAAGCCGCACTGCTGACCCACGTGAAAAGCCTCCATCTGTACCTCTTACAAAAGACTTGGACAATACAGGACAAAATGTCGTTCATTTTGGCCATACCATCTCACCAGGAGGTACAGTGCAACCATGTCAGCCAAATGGAAAAACACCAACGCGTACAGTTGGCATACAAAGCAGGGAGAAAACACCGTATCCGACTGCAAAGAAATGGCATAGTACAACCCAGGAAGTGAATACTCAGACCGATACATCATTGTTTGATGACCAATTTCATTTTCAGCACCATGATTATTCACTCTTTGGAGGAAAGCCCCCGGACGAAGATCAGTCAAAAATCACAAAAACCAACACCAGTTTTTCTCCCTTCCGTTTCTACGCAACTTCTGAGCTACCCTCTGCTTCCCGGGTGGAAGATGAAACTGCTCCAGTGTTTCCTAATCCCCATGCAGACACACTGTCGCGCGGAGGTGGCGAGACTTCGTCCTACAACCCACTGTCATATTCAGGTAAAGAAGTTTCTATTCCTTTTTTAAGTGGTTTACGTCTTATTGAATTGACTTCCGAAGCGGAATAAAAAGAAAAGAAACCCAGTGTATTCCTTTTTAAGGCGATAAACGTTAAAATAAATAATAATAAAAGCCAATGCATGCGTATAATTTTTACTAACCCTGTTTTGCAGTTTTTATTTACACCAAGCAGACCTTGGAGTGCAAAAGGCATAAAGAAGGCATTAAGCTTGGTAGATAAACCACAGAATAGATGGTTTAAAAAGGAGTTAAGTTTTGTTCTATACTAATTGGCGTTATTTTTGTTTTTTCCACAATTGTTTGTAGACACTGCACCACTTGCTACTTCTACAAACACAACAGCAGTTGTGGCTTCGTCTTCCGGCTCACCCTCTAAGTCACTAGCGATGGCAACCCTGGCTGGAAGACAAAAGTCAATTTGGCCATCTTTTCTTGCCAATTCCACAGAGAAGACAGAAAACGTTTCGGATGGGTCTTCTATCTACACAAGTAGTTTCCCAGGAAAACAAGGTTCTTCAGAAAGACTTGAACACATGTAAGCATTTTACAGATAGATGTAAGGATATTAAGGGGGAAACTTATTTTCAAGACGTTTGTTTTATAGCCAGCGTCGGGTTTTTTCCTTTACACAAATACTGGATGTACTAAAATGATACTAATACAACTTGTCTGACAATATTTTACCTTTCAAATTTAGACCTTCGTAAAGGACGAGTTTAATTGCTGCTTTATTTTTGTGTTACGAAATTATGTTAGTAACTTACCCTCGTGTCTGTGTTGTGCTTTTAAAGTCAAAGTTTTCTTCAAAATATTCTCTCTCTTTTTTAACTATGTATCGTAATTTTCTAGCATTGACAGGTTTTGATATAAAGTGCAAAACACTACTGTTTAAAAGTAACTGTAAGGTGACCTTATTTTTACATGATATTGTCATCATATCATCATTATGGAAAATTGTTTGATTTCACCTATTAAAACCTTTTTGCTTTTGGTTCTAACCCGTAATTGTATTTTAGTGCTGATTTTTTTTAATTTTTCTGTAAATTGTTTAGATCATTGACATTACAAAACTAAAATTTAGAGCTATACTTTCTACATCCAATAATTAATTTCATTAAACAAATTATGAGAATTTGGTAGTGCTGATTTCATATCTGAAATCCGTTTTGCTCTATCACATCAACTTTTTCTTCTATTTAAAAATTAAATTTGTTCTATTTTTTAAATATAGATAAAATTGATAAAAGATTAAGTAATTTATTTCTTCAGAATAGGCACACTGATGTTTTGCATGCCACATGATGTATGCTACAAGTACAGAATGCTTTTTGTTACCGTTAGGCAGCAGTACTGCTTGCAAATGGTTTTACTTAAATAAACGAACAGTCGTCATTTGGGAGATAAATGCTGATAACTTGGAACTAAAAGTAGACCATTAGTGTTCCTACAGAAGTTAACATCATTTACTTCCAAAAAAAAAGATGAATCCAAATGGATTTTGCGGTAGAAAGATAACGTGGTTCCTCTCTACAATAAATTTCATTGATGAAGTCTTCCAAGTTAACAGCCTTTTCTCGGCCTATTCCCTTGTCAGACCAAAATCCCTTGTCAGACTAAAATCCCTAACGTAGGATCTGAATCAATATCATTGCTACATTAACAGCACTAACCATGTGCTGTATGGATTTTGAGTTTTAAAATGGACTGTATAAGAATATAAATATTACTACTTTAGAAAAATTTATGAGATGGATATAACCAGAATGAATGTTCTGGTCAGCTCTGAGTTGCAAGTCTGTATTAAGGTAAATTTATTTAAGGATTTCTACTGATAACTAAAAGCCTATAGGTGCTAAAGCAAATTGTTTTTTTAACCAGTACCATTCCATTTAAAAATGTAATCTCATTTTTGGGACCGAATATGTGTTGTTTAGTGTTACCCTATAATTTTTATTTGTGGATGTGTTTCATAAATATTTTTTTTCTTTGTTTTACCAAGAAAGCCACGCTTTATGGATTACATTTTCACCGATTTTCTTGCTTATGATAGACATGCCTATGTAGCGTATATTTAGCTGTATTTTGCTCCAGGAGTTTTAAAATGCTACTGAAATTCAGCTTGGTGAAAATACTTTGTGGCAAGTCAAAAAATGATGAAAATCGCGATTGCATGTATGTGGAAATTGAACTTGGTGATAGATACAATATAACAAATCAAAATTGATTTTATAACATAAGGTATTTTTCTACCTTTAGATTGTTATTTTTTGTCGTATGTATGTTTAATAAAGTAAATAAGCTCTCCCCTGTCTAGTGCGCAGTTTTAGCAAAAAAATGACTTTGAAAAGGAATATTTGATTTGACTATAACGTGATATTTTTGTTTGTAGAGGGAAAGAAGACTATTCTGAAAAGCCAGACGAAAAAATTGACAAGTAAGAGGTCATGCATCAATTGTTGTGTTTATTTATTGCAAAGCGGGTCATATTTTTAGTACTTATGTGTATTGTTAGGCAATGGGCTGTAATTTTCACTCAATATGAATGCATATATTTATTTACTTATTTATTTTTATTTATTTATTTATGACAATATCTGTTAGTTGGAGTACTATATGTACTTATAGCGTTTGTTATAAAGATTGAGCATTGATACAATTTATCACGAAATCAAAAACTTGGTTTTGGAGTAACTAAGTTTCATGTTTGCGCAATCCTCAAACTGCTGTGAAACTCCTACATCACATATTCTGCTCCTCTTTATCCGAGTGTATTTAACGAAATAGAGTAACAACAAGATGAATGCAACCAATTTTGGATACTCATTACACAACGTTCCAACTTCAACTACCCATGTTTACCTTAAATTACGCGTGGAGAAAATAAAGCATGTTTTAAGACATTAGAAGGTTTGTTTCTTCGAAAAATACAACAGTGATACGGAGTGAAACGACCAAAATTTTGGCTACACGTCCAGACTTACACCAATCTCAAATGAGCTAGCTCCCCACAGATTTCTAAAATTAAATCTATAAAGTAATTCGAGTTGTACATTTTTTAAAAGGACACGATGCATTCCCGTCTACTCTGATGGATTACATCAGGAGATTCCGATCATTTGGTAAGATGTCTCTATTTGCTGACAAGACATGTACGAACTGTCAAGCTACCAGCAAAGCAAGTTACTATATGGCAACATTACGAAGTCTTATCAAAAATCAAACCTGTCGGTGAAAAAGAAAATCGATATCAAAACAAAAAGCATCGCAGAAGAGTTAGATGTTGGTAATAATGCTCTGCAAACCGACTTGCATTAATTATGGTAAAAAAATCACAAAGAAAATTTTGTGAGCAGGCTCCCATGGTGATTGATTAATCAAGTAAAATGTGAAATTGTCATGATTACGAAAGAGTACATGAAATCTATTTTCGCCATCGTAAACAAAGAAAGTAACAAACCAGTGGAGAAACACTGACACAATTGTTGATTAATTCAAATCAATACCAAACAAAAATAAGGCCTGTTTTATCAAGTTCAATACAGTTCAGCTTTGCCTCACTACCCCAGAAATATTTCCTGACTCCGCAGTTCGGTTCGCTGATAGCATATCCCATATTCAAGTTGATAGTATTAACATTGTAAAACAAGCACGAAATCGCTTCTGTTCAATTTTGACGAACTTTGAATAAAGGGAGGAGATAACCCCATGTTTACTGTCACTGTGTTTGGTATGATAGTGCTGAAATATGCAAACTTGTTGGTTTGAATTTACTCAATATGTTTTCTATCATAGTAAACAAAAAACAAATCGGGTTTTATAGGGACAATGAGTTTGTCGTCATTAACAGTGACAATAGACCTAAACTAGAGAGACCCAGAATAGATATCATTAAACTGTATAAATCTGAAGGACTCCTTACCTCTATTTAAATTAATCCTAGAGCAATAAACTTTCCCGGCCTTTCTTAATTCAAGCACCGGAAAATTCAACCTATTCAGGAAACTAAACTTTTATCCCAACGTACATCAACGCCAAATCAAACCACCCCACATTTATCCTAAAACGAGCTTCGCAAACGTTAAATAAAAGAATATCTGATCTTTCTTTTAATGAAGAGAAGTTTAATAAATCCAAAGCGATTTACGAGAACGCCTTGTCATCCAATGGCTTAGAATATACCTTCACATTTGAAAAAAGTGAAATCAACGGCAAGCAGTCGCAGTCACGTTACATTGTTGGTTGAACCCCATCCTATCTCATCTCCGACACTCAGCATGTGAAAACAAATATCTTTACCCAAACCAAAATAGACCACAGAATGAAAATCAACATCAAGATAAACTATTGTTGCACACCTGATATGGAAAATAACGAAACAGCAGAACGCCAAACTATTGAAAAATAATATCGAAACCAATAGTAGTACGAAAAGAGAATGCAACTACAGATCCGCCAAACAACTTATTTCCTCTCATATTGGGATTTTACCAAATAGTGTATTCGAATCCGAATTCATTTTGGTATGTAAATCACATGCTTTCTACAATTATCATAATGCTTCCATCACCAAGCCCTCCTGTTTTATAGGGGTTTTTTTTTATTTTTTGATTACCCTTTTTGGGGTTATTTCTTTCATTTTTTTATTTTCCCTTTTATTTACTTTATTTCATTTTGTTGAGTAAACATCTTGTACTTTTTTTTAAAATCTAAATTCCAACATTTTTGATACGTCACCAAGAAAGCATCTTGATCCCCCATTTAACGCTCAATTAATTTTTCTCGTGGCACTTCAGCAAAAAGCTATAAAATTTCTTTGTACTTTGATTATTCACTTAGATATTTTTTCAATAGCAACAAAACTGCAGACTTCTTTCGTCTTTTAAATTCCCTTTAATGTATTTTTAGTTGAAAGCAAGTATTTCCCTATGTCATCCAGAAATCCTAAACGGGGTTTCCAATCAACACCAGAATTTAATCAGTTCTTCCTTGTGCTACTACCAAGATTACCTGTAAATTTCACCGAAATCCGTTTGTAAATTTAAGAAACAGATAGGCATATATATATATATGTGTGTGTGTGTGTGTGTGTGTGTGTGTGTGTGAGTATGAGTATATACTGTTACATCCATAAAAGTGCGACGCTGAAATCTTGTTAACTGTTGCCTTTACTTATTTGTTTGCTATCCAGAGTAAATATACAAATTACGTAGTATCTCCGCGAAAACGATTGTAGNAGAATTTAATCAGTTCTTCCTTGTGCTACTACCAAGATTACCTGTAAATTTCACCGAAATCCGTTTGTAAATTTAAGAAACAGATAGCATATATATATATATGTGTGTGTGTGTGTGTGTGTGTGTGTGTGTGTGAGTATGAGTATATACTGTTACATCCATAAAAGTGCGACGCTGAAATCTTGTTAACTGTTGCCTTTACTTATTTGTTTGCTATCCAGAGTAAATATACAAATTACGTAGTATCTCCGCGAAAACGATTGTAGCCAGTTAAAGAGATGCTATATTCCGTACTACTAACATCAGGTAAAATAACTGGTTGGTATGGGACTGTTTAGATAGTGATGTGCTGAAAGATGCTGACATTTTGAATGTTGTTATGTAGGTAGTGTTTTAATGGGTTTGAATTTCTTGTTTGCATTCTTTACTTGCTTGTTAGTATTGAGTACAAGAGAGGCATTGAAAAGTTTCACCTTTCACACGGCTAAATGTTTTTTCTGCCGTGCATTTAGGGTTTCGGATACTACCAGCAACTTCTCCTTATTCGAAGCTCTTAGAGATTCCATTTACAGTGAAGTAGCAACACTGATATCTATGAATGAGACAAGACCGCATTACTTGGTAAGTTGTGTTTTTGTTGAAAAACTATAACTGAATATTCAGAGTATTATTTCACTGCATTGTTGCTTATGTTTTTAGTGCAGCATTTGAAAGAAAAGTTTAGCAAGTGGAAAGTGGAGGAGTAACCATACTGAAAAAATCTCTAATTTGTTTATTTAGCTGCATATTAGATTATCGTAGCAAAGTAACTTTTTTAAGTATTTGTTTTCACTGTGCCTCTTTAAGGTTCACCGTTAGCAAAGCAAGTAGTGACAGTACATAGAGTTGCATGCTACTGGATTTTATATTTCTTCATTGGATAGATTTTACCCCAATAGTTTGCTACTTAAAACAGATAAAAGAATTATGCTATTTCCGGTGTCTTATCGAGGAAACTATATACCGGAAACTACTTGCACTTGGACACAGCTGCAAGCTTAACCAGTTGTTTGGAATATAGCTGAAGGTTAATTGCAGAATGCAGTGGGAATCATTGAATAAAACTGCGACAAAATTTACTCAATTTAATTTATTTTGGAGTTAAGAATATCAAGCGTACACGGCCGTCTTAAAACATTAAGTTATTGAGGTGGTTCAAAGTGAATTGACTTGGGTAAAGATCTATGTATATACAAGTCTTAAGTAGAAAACATTGAAAGAACCTTCTGGAAAATATAAAACCATATGGTGTACCCCCACGACACTATCAAAACCTTAGAATAGATGTCTTTTATTTTCTGTTGGCAACATAACAAGACTAATAGTATCACTGTTACTATTACCATTATATTGTTTTTGAAAAGCAGCCAATGCAAATAACTGTTGACACCAACAGGCCCCTCTTAAATTAGATTATTTTGGGTCTTAAACCTTCTCGTTATGTACATCACATTTGTTTTCTTTGCCGCTGTGATTTTTCCATTGTTAAAAGATATACTGATAAAGCACTACTTCCGTTATAGATTGAGCTCTTTCGTGAACTCCAGCTACTTACATCTGACTATCTACGACAAAGAGCACTATATGCTTTACAAGATTTAGTTACGAGGTATTTGACTGACGAGAACCTGGTGTCAGATGACAATGCAAACCAAGGAATAGTAAGTTTGGAGATATATCGGGTTGTGTTATTTTCTGTCGTTGACCGATTATCGAAACTGTATGTCTTTTACTGTCATATATTACATTACTCGTTTTGCTCTCTCCATAGAGTTATAAGAAGTGGACACCCATTGCGTCGGAACACACCCCAAGTGAGAGCCTGGTAACATCAGATGATGAAGAACAGAGGGTAAGCTAAGAGGGCTACTAAATAATTGCCATCTTCCAGTTTTGTGAGGCGTGTGGACTAATATTTCTAATATTTACTTAACTCGTGAAAGCCTGTGTCTTTGAGGTCTAGTGTTTCGGCGAGTGAGCCAGTAAGAGAGAGGGGGGAGGGGGGACATGGCAATAAGAACAGATGTGTGGATATTTACATTGTTGGGTTACTTTTAGTGAGCTGTCAGTGGTAATATTGTGTGGGAAAAGTAGCTTTGTAGTATGAAGAGAAAAATAATGGAATGGAATAAAAAATGGATCATTGGATAGCTCATAACAGTTGCTCATAGAAATTTGAATTGAATTGAATTGATTTTTTACCCAGCTACTAGGGTTATGGGATTTCTGATGAAATCTTCAAAGTACATTGCATTTAAGTAGCCTTGTTGTTTGCTTCTGTCCTTGGTTTGGTTGAAGCCGTGAGTACCAATCTTTTATATATACATGTACTTACGTACTTATCAATCATAAGGGTTTTGTTTCGGTCAGTTTCAATCGGATTAAGGGCAATGGAAATAGGTGGATAAAAAATAGCTTTAATCGTTACCAAAATATTTCTAATATGGTTTTGTACGTTTCTAATATAATTGTATTTCTGCGTTACTGTCGTGTTATTGTTAAACGATATTAAACGATTTTCCTTAGGCACTGGAGGCTTTATCGAGTCAGATCAAGAACAGTGACATTTATGATTATGCTGAGAGCGCAGAAAATGGGAGCACCCTGTCCACCCCGACATCAAGTGCAGATCACCCCTTTGCTCGTGACCAGCTAGGAGATACTGTCATTAACCTAGATGAGGTATATAAATATCTTTGTTTTCCAAATAGTTGGATGATCGAAAAACACTTTGCCAATTTTGTATCGTACCACACATTTATGTGTTTTACATGTTTGGTTTTGTGTGCGTGTTTTTTATGGGGTTGGGGGGGGGTTCATATGAATAAATATGTGTGATGTGAAGCTTACTGTGCTACGTAATTGCGCAGACCAGTATATAGACCACACACCACTGACATATTTCTACAGAGGGAGGGGGAGGTAGAAAGACAGTAAGAGAGGGGGGAATGAGAATAGATGATACCCATTTGTGGAACCATTTATAGTTGCACAGTATCAAACAATATCCTTTTTTATTGAAGGCACTCCAGAAAATGAAGATGTATGAAGAGAGTATGTCTCAAACCCAAAGAGCATTAGGAAATATGTCACTTGGAGAATTGCCAGGATCATTCTTTGTTCCAAACGCAAGAGAAAAACTGAAACAAGCAATTGATGCCATGAGTACGAGTTCTGCAGGTGATTTTGCAAGTGAAACTTCTTCAGACGTCCCCCAGGCATCAATCGATACACAAAAACTGGACAAACAGATTAAAACAGTTGTAATGGTAAGATCCATTGTTAATATTTAGTACTCCTTTTAGCAAATAACCGTTGGTGAACTTCCTTTATTTCAATTTAGGGGGAATTGTTATTGAATTAGTAGACTCCATACCCCAACCTCGTGTTTTGAAGGAAACGTTTAGTATTTGAGGGAAAGGGATAAACTTTTGCAAGCGCGGAAGTCAAAAATTAAAGCTGTTGACGCATGTTAAGATGTTCACCTCTTGTTCGAGAGAAGAGAACGGACGAGAAATTAGTCCATAGACTATGCATTTTTAAATGAAGCATTTTTGCTAAATGTCTTTATCACAGGTTTCCAATGCAATTCCATTTGGAAAACATGTTTGCCAAAACTGTTAGTGGCCAATTCTTGCTTATAATATTCCCAGGAATTTTTCAGGATTCCGTCTAAGAATTTCAAATGGCTATGACCCACCCATTCTGATTGAAACTGTGCATTGGCTAAAAAGATTAAAATGGCGAAGTGATTGTCAGCGTTTGCTTAGTTGTTATATAACTAAACGCCTCTAACCTGTTTGCAATTAACAAAAAGTGTGGGTTTGTGTAGCATGAGGGTTAAAAAAAATTAAATTTTTGAAAACTGTTTGAAGGCCGAGGCGTGGCCCCCAGTCCTGATCTTCAATGTTCACTGTTCATCTCGCTCTTTACATTTCTAGAGTGGATAATTAAAAATTCTAAAGCATTTATAGTAGTGTGACCACGACTGAAGTATAGGTGCAGAGATAAGTACCCAGCAACCGATGCATATCATACCCGTTCACTAAAATCATGCTGTGTAACTGCATTTACTATGTTAATCCTATCTTTACCACTGATTGTGGTAAAGATAGGGTTAACCCTTTCTTTCATACCTAGCCCACCCGCTATCCTACACTAAAGTGTTTGGTGAGTGTTCTCCTGAAACATTTTAGTGTAGGATAAAAGTTAAGATTTTATCAGAGTGTTCTCTGATAAAATCTTAACCTCTTTTATTTTGTCCCTTATTTTATGTTTGTACATATCGAAAGTATCAACAATGCTGTTTGGTCATTTATCCACATCCGCAACATAATTTNAAGTACAGCAACCGATGCATATCATACCCGTTCACTAAAATCATGCTGTGTAACTGCATTTACTATGTTAATCCTATCTTTACCACTGATTGTGGTAAAGATAGGGTTAACCCTTTCTTTCATACCTAGCCCACCCGCTATCCTACACTAAAGTGTTTGGTGAGTGTTCTCCTGAAACATTTTAGTGTAGGATAAAAGTTAAGATTTTATCAGAGTGTTCTCTGATAAAATCTTAACCTCTTTTATTTTGTCCCTTATTTTATGTTTGTACATATCGAAAGTATCAACAATGCTGTTTGGTCATTTATCCACATCCGCAACATAATTTCAATGCTACTAGTTTTGGGTTTTTTACAAGAATCATCAAAAAAAGATAATAAACCACTAATTTCTATTTGCAGTGTAAAACCATTGTGATTTTATAGTAGATAATTTTTATTAAGTACATTTTATGACATTGTACTCGCTAAGCCTGTTTTTCTTATGTAATAATTAGGTGAAGGGGATTACTTTAGGTGAAGGGGATTACCCGTTCACCTAAAGAACCCCGTCTTGTTTATCAAGAAACACAACACTTTTTATTGACCTTAGACTTGATTGACATTTGGCAAAAACACGCATTACCAAAAAGATGAGAAAGTACAGATATGAAATCTATTTTGTATCAATAAATTTTGCTTTTTTTTTCTCTTTTTACATCGCAAACGAAGTTAGTTCAGATTGATGTTTGCATTTAATTTTCTACTTAAAAATTTAAGTTCCTGTTGGCCTGTAAATCTACTTTCTTTTGCTTTTGTTAAAAGGAAACATTGCTGAAAATCAATCCAATCGTTTTGCTGAGAATAAACTTAGTTTTCTGACAATTACATTTTGTCTACTTATTTAGGAGCTCGTGCCATTCTTCAACGAGAGAACGGAAACAACAGTGACTACAGAATTTTTAGAGGAAATGAAGAATCTTATTTTAACTTTGGCCAGACAAAAGGAACCTCAGTCTGAACGAGAGGTAAACTTCCTTAACGTATATTTTTTTGTTAATATGAAAAGTGTTATTTTTCGAAAGAACCTGTTATTATCATTCGATAACTTAATGTGGCCAGTGAAAAAAAAAACAAACTTGAAACCAGCACCACACTATTAGGTAATCAGCCTTGTATCTTGGCAAATTAGCCTATGAAATGTAAACAGTTGATGAAAGAATTGGAATTGTTGTAAAGAAACAGATAAATACAAACATGGAGCAGCTTTTGTTGATGCCGACTTCTATAGAAAGGAAAGTGACATTTTATGCATAGAATGTAATTAGTTTGCATATATTCGCCGAATATAATCTATTTTCCTTGGAGTTTACTTAAGGAGTTGCACACCAGTACTTCGTAATGACTGAACATGACCTTTTTTCGTAGATTATGATGTCATAACTATTATTGAAATTCGCTTTTAAACTAGTCTTGATTTTGTGGTATCAACTGTATCTTTTTCCCCTGGAGATTTCCATCAACCAGCTAAAACACAAACACGTCAGTCTTTGACGCCCCTATATTTGGCTTGAAGGTGATAAACAGAACGCCATCTGGTCGTCGTTTAAAATCTCGGTTTAATGTGATCTTAATGTTTTGTAATACCAACTATCTCCATATGCTAGTACTTTGTATTGATTAATAAGCGCAAGAGCAGATCAGTCATTGATAATTTTTTCTATCTTGTGTGAAACGGATTATATTTCAGTAAAACGATTATTTTGTTGATTTAAAAGTAACAATACTTGTTGCAGGACAGGAATGGTAGATAAACCTTGACCAATAAGCTGCGCTGTCTAAATGACTAAAAGTGACTGGGAAATGTAAAAGTTTGAGTAAGCTTTCAGTAAGATACCAACCACATTTTGTATAAACATAAAAATTATGGACTTAAACTAATTCTTGGGTTGACCTGCCATTTTCAAAATACAGACGTTTGAAATTTACTAAATTTTTCAAAATTTTACTATCTTAATGGAGCCAAAGCATTCTTGAAGTCAGTGTGTGTTTGGTAATCCTTATTTCGTATGCAATACAAAATGTTGATGTATTAGTAGTTGTTTTTTTATCAGAAATAGCAGTACATAGTAACTGCGTGGCCCTTGTCAACTTTTATTCGTGGTCAGTTGTAGCATTCTTTAATCGCATATGCTGAATGATTTTTTTTAGGAATTTGGACGATTTTTTCACAAACAATTAGAGTCGATTTTATATGATTCACTGATGAAGTTTACTGGAAAGAAACTTAACGAGTGTGGAGAAGATATTATCACTGACGTTTCTGAAATCCTGTTCAATGAATTAGCATTCTTCAAGTTAATGCAAGACTTAGATAGGTAAGGGGCATCGTGATATTAGCCCATTTATTCATTTCACTAATTTGACAGTACAGGAAAACTGCCAAATATAGTTATTTTTAGCTTCAGAGTGTTACCTATCTTTATAAAAATGACTTATTTCCTTATGAAAACCTAAACTAAATCCTGCTGTTTTAAGGTACCTATTAGAAGAGAATGTTTTGGTGGCTGGAGAGCATCTTACTTCATAGATCAGGGTGACGTGAACGAAAAAGGATAAAACTGGAAAATTTGCTACTGTCATCATCATATTCGGTTTAACGTCCGTTTTACATGCTAGCATGTGTTGGACGATTTCTTGAAATTGACTTCCAAGTTATCCTATCCTTCACCAGGTCTCTGCTGACACCTTTTTCTTTCAGCTCCATCCTTATCACTTCCTCCCATGTTTTCTTCTGTCTTCCTCTGCCAGTGGTTCCTGTCACCTTGATTGTTCTGCATCTACTTGCCCAAGCATTCTTGTCCATTCTCTCCACAT
>RDPX01000039.1:2301158-2319705 GCA_003991215.1 Morbakka virulenta
CATCCTTATCACTTCCTCCCATGTTTTCTTCGGTCTTCCTCTGCCAGTGGTTCCTGTCACCTTGATTGTTCTGCATCTACTTGCCCAAGCATTCTTGTCCATTCTCTCCACATGACCAAACCAACGAAGCCTCCTATTCTGCATACAGCTGCCAATACTGTCCAGATTCAATTTCCTTCTGAGTTCATTAGAACTAAGCCTGTCGTTTAGACTTACGTTACACATCCATCTTATCATTCTCATGTCATTCCGGTCCATGCGGCTGACATCTTCAGCTTTCACTGACCAAGTTTCACTGCCATACATCATTGTGCTACGTACACATGCCTGGTAGACTCTACCTTTGGTAGGTAATGTAATTTTAAAATATTTGTGAAATGTGTGGGGGGGAACGGGGGGAGGGGTTCTTGTTAAAACACATTAAATATTTTGTATATGTGTATATGCCCTGCTTATGTATTCTTATTATTTCTTTAGAGATTGAAAAAAGCTTTTAAAAAGACTAACAGACCTAATGGTCTGTTAGTCTTTTTAAAATTTTCTAATGGTCTGTTAGTCTTTAAGACATTCAATAAAAATCTCATTCGAATCGACGTAATTGCTTATTAATGTAGAATAACAAAACGAGTTTACCTGCGAACTAAGAATCCCAGAAATGATATCCGGCTTTAAGAGCTGATGATGATTGCATCCACTTTTGATGGCACGAAGCCAGCACTCTACAGCTTTAATCACCCGCCTGTTACTTTTTTAAACTGTTGTTTCTATACAATTACCCTTTCTGTGATAAGTAAAAAAATTTTTAACAATACTTTGAACTCAGTTGTACCAGAATGCATACAGTAAGGATCTTTTTAGATTGTTTACATCGCTAGACATACAAAATAGTGTTTATTGGTCTAGATTCGGAAGTAAATATTATCGGCCACATTTTAGTACTACAAGCCACAGTAAAAATCGGTTTATTCTTTTGAAAGCGTACCTACCTTAGTATTAACTTTTTTTCGCTTGTTCAATTGTAGAACGCCACGCAGAAGTACTACGGCTGCTTGGGCCGAGGTAAGTGCCACTCTTTAGAATAACTGAAAATATTGTGCGTCATTTCCCGAATTCCAATTTTGCGCAGACTCGGTTCTTTACTCTGTTGTTATAATTCAAAAGTGTAAAGTGTGAGGAGGCACAGTTCTTTTTACCTTTAGTTTGTTTGGGTTTTTTGTATTGCTGCCCGTGTGTAATAACTTAGTGACATAAATTTCAAGTAAGGTTGCAAGAAACTACTGGAGTGAATAAATTAGGTTACCACACTTTAATTATTAACCCCAGTCGGTTAATTACCGGGGATGTGTTATAAAAGATTTTACCAGTTTCTTTCTTCTCTCTAGTCCAACAGAGTTGTGGCTACCAACAATGATCTCAATAATGGTGTTGTAACTTTTGGGTCCGGACTACCGCCTGATCGGGAAGACTTGTAAGAACTTGTACCCATTATTTTGTTTTAAAAGTTGACTTGTCCTCATTTTACTGTTGAAAACGTAGTTTTCTTTGAAAAATCGAAAGATTAAATCATCTTTCATATCATACTGAAGTTAGCAATTTACCAATTTTAATTGGCCGGTAATGTTATGTTAATGTTCATTGAGATGTAACATTTTCTGGATATTAATTGCAGAAAAGTTATTGAGCAAACGCCATACAAAGCCTTGAGCTCAGAAGCCACGATGAAAGCAAGGAACATAATTTTTTGCGTCATGATAACCGGCCTGCCTGTCTGTGCAGCACTACTGGTGGCCAATATGTTGTGTGGAATTCAACAACGACTTTAGATCAATCTAGTTATGGCTGGAAGCTGTTCTAAAAGGCAGATAGCTTGCTGTTCAGTGTAATACAAAATCAATCTTGAGAATTACCCAGCAATGAAAACATAGATGATCCAAACAATGAAAACCCCATATTGCTACATGTATTTATGCATACGGACAGCAGTTCGAGGACAATCAGAAACTGCTTTTTACGTACCTTTTTGTGCTCGGTTTTGTAATGTTTGAAAATATTCCTTCTTTTATTAAAAGTTGTATTTTATTTTTAGTTAATATTTATGCTGCTAATATTAATGTGCTTTTTTATTTCTGAGAAATTTGCTTTCGACCTAATTGGTTTAAGATATAATAATTCAGTTTTTCGGTTTATGTAACTTAAACTGCCTATAGAAAATTAAGGGGTTTTACTTATGGGCGTGGTAATTGCATTGACCTTTTATTTTCCCAGTTATTTTAGTAGTATTATATAGCTGGTTTTTTCTTAATATTTGTGTAGTATAGACTGATATAACATTATAATGGTAAATTAATGAAGACTGTACAATCCGGTGCACGTTTTTAACTCAGCACACTTTTAGTTTATCAAATAAAATGTACAATTTTTCTTGTAGAGTTATTCAGGATTATGAGACAAGTGAAACTAGCTCGCTTGCACCTGATGTTGAACTAGTTCACAATTTACAAGATGGAAGTGAGAAAACTGAGGGAAGTGAAGAAAACCGTGGGGACGTGGTAAGAAGCTTTATTTTAACTAGAACATTCAGTATTTGAAAGTGGAACTGAAAATTAGTTCACGAAAAGTGTGGAAGGGCTGTTGTCTGCCATTTTGACGGAGATATCCTCTGTATTTCTACACAATTTTTGCCTTATTGCCGCCTCGCTGCCTAGGATATTTCTTTTATGTATACTGTATTTTCTGTTGCGCCAACCGACATTTTTTACACTTGAAGGTTTAAGCTGTTTTAAGAAAGACGGTCTTTACGTTTTCTGAAAGTAGCCACGCATTTGCGATTTATCAAATTACAATTTTTGTAGGAGCATGGGCCATAAAGCACATGGTGTTGTACTGTGATGAATTTCTGTTATTTACTTTGTCTAATTCACTAATATCTGTCATTTTTTCTCGTACCCCCGTTGACCATCTAAAAAGGTTTTTGTAGCTAAAGAAAGCCTGAAAGCTCCTTATCTTCAAGACACTTTGATGGAAACGGAAGAAATATTAATCCCTTAAAAGTAGTCAGTGACTAAACACCAACTGACAGGTGTTAAAGAACGGCATTTACTGTATGAAGAGGTCTGGCGTTAATGCGTCCTTAATTTTTAATTCCACTTGTCATTTCCTTGCCTTGCTGTAATAGTAATAAAATAGACGGCTCTCCTTTGACTTTACTATTTACAGTATCTGATTATATCACGATAAAATCAACTTTATTGATTCTTTTTCTTGTATTCTCCCTAGGACAACGGTGTCGATCAACCAGACAGGTAAATAACATTATCAGATTTATTTGCACTAATTAAGTTCCTTTTATTCGAGTTGTGTAAGAACATACACAATGAAAGCAGTAATAAGCTTGTAAGTGATAGATTACATGTATCAGACTTTAGTTAAAATAAACTAATAATTCTTTATCAGCCGGCTTGTATTGAAATGTATAGCCTCATTAGTTTTGGCTGCTATCAGATTTATAAAAGTCGAGGGTAATGTGATTTTTAAAAGATTTTTAAACAGAGAAACAAACTTTTTTTAAATGGTTCAGTATACTTGCTAGATTTTATTGATGACGCATTGGGGTACAGATGGAAACGGAATAAAAAGAAATAACGATAAAGAAATAGAATAGAAATCCAACAGCGTTTTTTACAAGAGAAGTTAACAGCTTCTCGTGCTCAGTACGAGTAACCTGATGATGGCGGATGCCTTGTACCACTACAGTATTTCATGACTGACCAATAATTAGCAGGGTTTTTTCAACGTTTGTTTTAACCAAACATTTTTCGTGGCGAAATGTTCCATTTGGTATTCAAGGAATTTTCCATTCATTTTTACAGAACGGAAGACTCAGAAGATGAGGCTGAATCATCCAGACAGGTAAATACTTTGATTTGCGGTATTTCCTACATAGCACAGAATTGGAAGGCGTTTTTTATCATTCTGCTTTTAACGAATTTTTGTTATAAATTATAAATTTCTGGCAGTAGTAGAATCTCATATATAAATTCTTGCTTTAAATAAATTCTTTCTAACAATACTCGTAAACGCGCGGAAAGTGTGCATTGATGTCCACATTTAAATACCATGATTTGGGGGATTTGAGGTTACGAAAAGAAAAACATCCCGCTTTGGGCCGTGGAATTTTGAGCTATTATAAATAAATGACGTTTAAGTAGGTATTTGCTTGTTTTAAGTTGGTAAATGCGTGTCGGTTTCCGGTAATAAAAAAAATGAAAAAGCTATCAGTAAAAAAACAACAACAGTGACTGCTTAGTCTTGGTCCAATGATAAGATGATACAGTTATAATAAATCGGAGGGTTTTTTCCACTCGTTAACACTTGGCAGTAGTACCGAACATGTCTTTGATTTCAGTTTCTTTCTCTTGATATTTTAGTATGTAAAGCTAGAGCTGTCGGTGAGCGAAAGTAGACCTGTCAATAGGTAAGCTGGTTGTTCTATTTTTTTGTTAGACTGCTTTTTACCACATTAAAGCGTTTTGACAATAGGCAAGTGGTCGTTTTATTTCAATTTTAAATGAGACAGAAAAGTGACATCTACTGTTCTGGGCGTAAAATAGAAGACCACAAAACATTCTGATCCAAAAGTATTATTTGTCGCTTTTTAGTGCATCTGCTTATAGCTTTATCAGCAGAGTAAATACATTGCGCTAAATCATTGTTATTGACTTTCTGAAACAATAATATTGCAAAGCATTTCTTTGGTTGAGAGGTCAATATGACATGTGTCACCGATGTTATTATTTGGTAAGTGTTTTAAACAATGGTACTAATTTCTTACATTATCTTGAACAGATTATTTACTTAGTTGGATATTTTTAAGCAGTTTGTTTTACTGTGCTACGTTCTGGGAAGTATTATGTTTATTATCAAAACGGAAGCCTGTATTACATTAATTGCCAACGCTAACCTATCCAATGTGATAAAGATGGGTGATGTTTCCTCTTGAAATATGACATTAGGTGTTGCACGCTAGACCATTGAAAGATCGGGATATACATGTGCTGCTGTTCTGATGAACTGACTTATAAGCTTTTACTTTATATTAATTTGTAGTACCGGTAGCGGCGAGGAGGACCTCGAGGAAGAACAACCAACGTTTTCACCTAACAGGGGAAATGCATCACGTTCATCACCTTGTCGCGTAGACAATGACGCAGATGAAAGCCAGACTGAAAGCCAGGGAGAAGACACCCGACCGGAGAGTGATGGAGCCCCTGAGGATCAGGACCCTGCCCAAGTGGACGGTGATCAAGGAATTGATTATGGTAATGTTGCTGCTGAAGAAGACGAGCGGGAGGAAAATGCCAGAGACATGGAAGACTTTGTTAGGGAATGCAGCGAGGAAGAGACTGCACACGTCGACGGGGATGTCGAGGGAGCATCTGGTGGACATAGTGGTGCAAGTGCAGTAGGGAACAACACTAATGAAATAGTAAGCCACGGGAGATCATTTTAACGAATTTTTACATCTATATATCTCCGTTTCAGTGTATCCATATAGCACTGATATTTAAATTGTAACAGCTAATACTTGCAATTTTTTTAAATCCCATTTATTCCTTTTAATTTTTTCAACGCCTGATAGGGAAGAGAATAGGACTGTTCTTTTGTAGCAGGAGGTACAATGTAGTTTAATTAGGATACTTATTCCGTAAGAAGTGCGACATTTTAACACTGCCTTTTCTGCAATGAAACTAATCAGAGAACGGTATAAAAAGTTTGGTCATGCAAATATAAAATATTGAAGGCGTTTCCCAAGAGAAGAAGTTTCATTCCACTGTATTAGAACCTGATTAAATGTTGCACAATGAATAACAATGTTTAGCCATTTCATAATTGTTAGTAAAACGTGGAATAAGTTGTAGACGTTTTAATCACACCCTTTAGTTCTGCGGAGTATAGGCCACCCTGGGTTTAATTGTTAAAGAATTCAAATACTCAATCCCATTTTTTGTAAATGGTAACCATTTTCATTCTTCCAACTTGGTAACCAAAAAGATATTTGGTGTAGTAAGTTGTTACATATTGTGAGATTTTTTTTTCATTTAAAAAGTACATATCAATAGGAGTGTTTTATTACTATTTTGGGTTTATGATATTCTAGCAGACCATTAAGAAAAACATGTTATTACATCTTACACGGTATTTTTTCCCCTTGTTTTTAAAGGACGTCGACGACTCTGAAGTTACTATCGATGACTTACCTATCAAGCTCACTGGTTTAACAGAGGTAATGGTCTTGGCTTTATTTGAATTGTAAGGTTGTGTTTTCTGTTCTAATTCATTTTATTTGGTATCCTGACCTCGTGTAAACTGGGGTCTTATGGAATATGTGGGAATTTCTTTGACATCATTTTCTTTCTCCTGAGTGATTGTAGAGTAATGATTGCCCAGGATGGTCATTTTTCTGATTCTACCTTTGTCAGTGGGCGAGTGGCACAAGGTTCTGTTTTGGGGTCTATGCTCTTTCTTTCTATCACTGACCTTCTTGAGCCGGTGCTCTCAAGTTTGCTGTTTATGCTAATGACACAATATTGTATTCCATGTTTGGTAGGACTTTGTATTTCCGGATTTTTTTAGTTGTGGCTCAAACCAACCAGGTTGGTTTGCAAATTGTAGATTGACGACCACTGTGGAATAAGGTGAGAAAGGATTTGGCACCTATATTGCTAGGATGACGTAATTGTTTCCTTTTGGACTAGTCGCGTGACAGACTTGGATTTCTGTCAACTTGGATAGACAGTTACTAGAAAAACAGCCATCCTTCGGTTACTTGGGTCTTCTGTCGTGCTCCCTTTACTTCCAAGCTACAATGGAAACCAAATTTTACTGGCTTAGCCAAGCCATTCAAAATAAGGTTGTAGCTGTTCTACATTACATGAAATATTGTTTGAATCAATGGACCTTATGCACTTGTGCTTGCTTTCCACTTGATGAATGGTGATGACCACGTTCACTTTTTACCCCAACTGACTAGTATGATTAAGTAGCCCTCCTCTTTTTGTTAACGTTTATTTCGACTGGCACAGCCATCTTATGCCTAGTTAACATAAATTCTTTGCCGTTTAGAAATTTCCTCCAAGCAATCAATTTGAGCTAGCGGTTCAAAGCAATTCTGTAATCAATGATAAGGAAGTTTATTTGTTTTCGAAATTTCAGACTATCAAATCGATGAGAAGAACTTCAGTAGCCCAATTAGTCAGGGTGCACCCCATCACTTTTTGCCATCACCATATCATGTATATTTGTAAATTGTAAATAAATTTTGAGATTTGAGTTCTAATGGTGGTATGGCATATTAGTTGCTAGGCCTTTGAACTTATTCTTTATTTGTTTTGAAGTATTACCTCTAACAATTGCAATTAAAAAAGGATTTTGATTGCAGACCAACCCCAGATCCATAATTTGTTGCAGTCTATTTTTAGCATATATTGTAAGGCAGCTTCTAGAGTTTTCCTTGTAAGGTTAGTTTTTTCAAGTCTTTTTTGACAGTGAATTTTTTTATTTAACCCCCTCGATTTTTTTACAAGATTAGGATTTTAACTGTTTGTCTTCTTTATCCCTTGAATTCTTTTTTCTTTCGTGGCCGTATTTCGTTTTTCCATATGATAAGAATGTTTATCTCTGTGACATTTTGGACAAAATGTATTACAATCTGTAAAATTGTTTTCGTCGCATTATTTTAGGCCGACCTACAGGCACGTATAGCATCAGAGCAAGAACAGAATGATAGTCCAGCAGGACTTCTTTCAAATTTTGATGGCATTGATGGTGAGTGAAAAGGTCGTTTGCACCCGGGGTTTTTTTTCTACGTGTTTAATGATAAAGAAATGGGGCAGCCAGTCTTTGAATGTGGAAGTTTGTTTTAGCCATTGTTCTCTGAATGACACTTTTCTGGGATATATACTGCTGTGAGTGGCTTAGACACAAAGTAGGTTTTGAGGTTTTGCTTGACCAAAGCACTACAAAAGCACTACAGCAAATAAGATGTGGGCATTTTATTTTTATACGCCGTGGTGTAACGTAAGGGCAAATGGCAAATCTTAATTCCTGTGTTTGTTACATCAGATATATTTTTTAATGGTGGGCCCCATGTCTTGAACGAGGGTTTTGGTAAATGTGTTATATGTGCGTCTGCATGTGATCTTTTGATGGAATCATAAATGAATGACAGACCAAAATTGTCAACATTTGCCTCTCGTGGATGACTATTTGAAAAAATGTCAGATACTTAACAGCACCCTTGGTCTTTGTCTTGAACTGGATCTCAACCCGGTTGTTGTCTTGATGAAACCAGTTATTACGCTATATTTTGTCGACTATCTCATGATAGTATCTGCCCATGTAGTAAAAAAGATACACGAGTACATAGACCGTGTTTCCTGAATGCTTTTTCTACTGCATTTGTTGTTTTGGTACATACCCTTGCATGGAATTCATATTTATAACTACCCGCATAGTGTATCGTCAGATACTAAGAAAGGTTGGTAACCCCAGTCTTCCCGCTAGATGTATCTGTAGTTTAGCTCGTGTGCTTATATGTAAGTAAATCATTCCTGGCTATTGTGGATGCCAGTTCGTAAAGCGAAATAGAAGAAGAAGAAGCTTTCATTGCTTTTAATGGTTCATTCACCATAGGCCTTGCTGCAGCTGCTGTCAGAGAACCAGGTATTGCTTTGATATAATAGGTTCAATATTTATCTTTTTTTAAGGTTTTGTTAGGTTCTTGGGAGTTTTTTTATGAGGGAAGGGGGTTATAAAATCTATACGATCGTATTTTTAATCTATCTTTTATTATACTATTCGCAATGAAGTAAATTAATGCAGAATAACTTTTCAATCATGGCATACACATCAATAGAAATAGTGGCTTCATTTACTTACCAGATAACCTATTTTCGTTTGTAATACACCATCATGGATATAGACTTAAACGAGGTTTGCGTGCCTTATCGTATACTATTTGTAAATTTCGCCACTTGTTTCTACTGGGAACTTCTGGTTTTTTAAAGAGAGTATTCACTCCTAATGCAGTTTAATGGTGTCATCGTAGTGAAGAGTGAGGGAAAGACAGATAGACAGGTAGGGGGAGGTATTCAGGTTATACGTGTTTTAATGATAATTTAAAATAATTTGTTTTTAAAATACTGCTAATCATGAAAGAAAAAACAACGAAAAAAATGCCCTAAATTTATTGTACATCCAGGCTACCACTTGGTGTTGATTTTTCGGAGCCGTACAAATGAACAGTATGTACAACTTTAGTAGTTTTTCATGGCAGCCCTGGCCGTAGCAACACCATTTATTGGTACCATTTGTGAATCGTTAGTGGATTCTACCTTATTGGTGTAATAAGAACCAATGTTTAGTTACTTTATAGCCTTATAATTCTAATTAAACTGTTGCATATACAAGTACCTTTACGAGGTCGTTTATTTTTATATCGCGGTAAGTTGTAAAAAACCCTGGTGAAATGGTAAAAGTAGTGAGGGAAAACTGCTTTTTCTTAACGATAAGGTATCGTACATTACTGTTAGGGTTAGGGTTAGTTACTAAGGTTACTGTAACTTACCATATTTTTTCATTTTTGTTACAGGAGGCCATGTTCCAAACGGGTACCCAGATGATTATACGGTTGAATAACTTTGCCACCCTAATATGCGATGCACCTAATTTGATAGAATTGCTTTTATGCTGGCAATATGACCAAATTGAAAAGTTTGAACCCCACAGTTTTAGGGATTCTTGACATAGTTGTGCCCTCTAAAATGCTTGTGAAACGATTTATTAGATGCATAGTTTTAACTACCGTTTAATTAATAGTTGAATTCCGTCCAACCAAGACTATAAACATTCGGTATTTGACTGTTCGATGTTGTGGTTTTGTTAAAGAGAATCACATGTAATTGGCATGCCCCTTCGGCATATTTATTCTTCAACTGCGACAGCTTTAATATTCACCGCGATTTCGTAGTATGGACCATTGTGATCAACTATTAAGACAACTATTTGTATCATGTCGACTGTAAACTACAAACTATGTCTTATTAAGATGACTAAGGATAAATTTTCAACGTGAAAAACTGTCTTTGTAGAAGAAGTCATCGATTGTTACGGATTTATTTAAATAGGCGGAATCAGTTGTTAATCCTTCCCCCGGCATTTAAATGCTGCGTGACTACAGGAGGATGTACACTGTTAGTTGCAAAACCCATTTTACGTAAGGGGATTTATAGTTCGTCCCTTTCACAAATATTCATAAATATCATAGAGAGCAGTGGGTTTACCCAGTGAAATTGTGGGATATTGACCCATTATTCTGAAAAAGGAAATCACCATTTGAAAAAACAACCAGCTGCGGTATATCCACTCCTCAACTGATGTGATGCTTTTATGAAAACATGCAAACTATTGTTGAGATTTTAGCCACAATATTTCGTGTTCGCTTTGATTGATTAATCAAATTTTTTAACACCAGAAAGCCTCGCCGAAGTAGAAGACATTCGTCAACAATATTTGAATATCGACTTCGTTATTTTGCCGTAGCTGGTGAGTGTTGTATGTGCACTTATCAGGGTGTCGTTCATGCATAAAATTCCCAAGACTTTGCAGGTAACTACAATTTTGCACTTGTTCCCTGTTTCATACCATTAGTTAGTGCTCGTTGAAATATGGTTTAGTTGTAAACTGCATTGTTTCACAGCTTTCCGACTTTCTCCATGTAATTTACAAATTGGATCCATTGGTACGTTACTAACTGTAAAGACGTTGCGCAGTCGCTTTGTGTTTCTATACATTTTGTCTTTAATACCATTGACACCTTAAATGGTTTTGGGTGGTGTATGGCGCTGGTTTTTCAGAAACCAGACTGTTTATAGAAATTTGAACTTTAGAGCAATGCAGCTTGCCAGCATTTATTATTTGAAAGAATTGTGATAACATGTAAATTATAAGCAATCGTCAATATACGTCACGTTTGGTAGAAATTTAGCATGAACAAAGAAAGGGTTTTTTGTGCCGGATTAGTTTCTAAGTGCGCCGTTAGAAAAACACAAATACCAACATAGGTCTCATAATGTAGATGTAAGCATTGATTTTAAGAGAAGAAATTATCTATGATGGACATACCTTGCCATATTTTAAATGTCTAAACAACAGCCACGAAGAGGTAACTGTCAGATCACTTTGCAAGCGTTATGGTTCGGGGTGACCTTGTAATTATCATAGAAAAAATGCCCCTGAAAACCATCAGGGTTATTGCGTAACTAGTATCATCGTGAAACTTGTTGACGCTTATTTTGATGTAGAATAGTCTCTGGCGTCCTCTGTAGCGTAGCAGATGGACATGCGAAAACGTGACATCAGGTAAAAATAATTTTTTAAGACATTGAGTGTTACTTTTTCTTTAAAATTTAAAGTTGCTTTTAACGGCGTGGCATATAAGTGTGTTATTGTTTAGAACATGGCAAGACCTGTCACCGAACGCTGGTATGACATTCCCCATTGTACTCTAGCATTTTTAGTTGCATGCAGTTAACGTCGACTCTGATGCTTTGTTACATAACAATTATTGTGGTTCTGCAAAATTTGATTGTTCTCGCTTATGTGCATTTGCGGTATGTCGATATAAAAGAGCCAGCCATTGACAAGCTTCTCTTAGTTATAAGACCTGGTCCCATACTTACATGAAAAAATGGATAATATTGACATCATTCGTTTAGATATGCAACTGCACGCCCAAATGAAATTGCAAAGTGCATTTGTTTTCTGTAGATACTTGGTGCCAGTAGTACAGTTTGTCTCTCAAACAATTAATTGCTTGTATCCACAGGCTTTGGGTAAGCTGTAAACCGTGGTCACTCCATTGTATACGGATCCTCTACTGAGTATTTGTACTTGGGCTTATCACTGCCATTGAACACTTTTGTACATACGTTATTCTTTATTAGGGACCTTATGTAACACCATCCTGATATGTTGAGACATTGTATTAGATTTACTGTATTGTTGTCTGATGCTGCATGAGAATAACACTTGAAAAATCAATTCACTTATATTGTGTGCGATGCTATTTTCCCTTCCTTAACACTACAGCTGTGTTAGTTTTCAAGAGACAGCATTGGAATTTAGGTAATCCAATTCCCTACAATCGCGATTTATTAGGTAAAATATATACCATTTTTGCTGTTTAAATTGCTAGTCGTTCACCTTAATGCAGACAAATATCTGCGTGGACTATTTTCTACTTGTTATCTACGTGATGTCGCGGGTCAAGAAGAACCATGTTTTGGTCATTTTCTTCGTTATCATTCTCGTCGTCGAGTTTGCCTTACAAGCCATCGGCTCCATAGATTATAACAATAGCAAATAAAAATTGTCAGCTTCCTTATCTGCCGGACAGTGCAGTATGTAAAGCATTAGACACAACCAAAGGATCATTGGATCGAGTACCATGTTCAGTGGGGGCTTTTCTTACGTGTTGCAGGCCTATGTGAAACTATCTTGTATTTACGTGATCCAGGTTTATCTTTTTTTTTAAACTTCAAAATCAGCCTCTCTTTACATGACGTTACCATGTGTGTTGTTGCAAAGTTCAATTGTGCAATAAATGGACTCCTAGCCCCTCTAAAAAACATCAAGCTATAATTTAGCACAGTGAAACACTTTGCTTTGAATTGTTATCAAAAAAAGGTCCCTTAAATCAGACTTGATGGAAAGTTACAAGTTTTAAAACGTCATCTGTCTGAAAAGTGATTATCGTGCCGTAATGGTGACTGGAAAGTTGATGCACGAGCAGCGCATCTAAATCTTATATGCCACTCTTTCCTAAAAAATTGTAGTAAACATGAACACGCTCCAGGTTTAGCATAGCACGACATTGTGATAAGAAGTTATTAACTTGGAATTGATGTCACTTAGCGTAAGGCAATCAGGATATGCTCGTTATTTAGAAGTGCAATATCACCTCAAATTACAAAGCCAGTGCAAGTCGCATACCGTAATGAAATTTGAAAGCCATTACACACTGAACATAGCAAAGAAATTCTTTGTTAAGGTTTAGTAGAGTCGCAGATAGTGACTAGTTTTGCTCGCGCCTAAATAAAATACACAACCTTAAAGCGGACGGCAAAGCCTAAACCTACATGTAAAATTACATTTTTCTCCCATTATTAAAAGTAAGTTTAGTACCCCTCCTTTGACCTTTCATGTCTTGATAGCCTACTTAAATGAAAAAGATAGTGCCCATTGAGGTTCCATTTTATTGGTTTGCCTCTCCTGTATTTTTGGGTATGCTTCAGCGCCTAATTTAACTGCAAAACTTTTCTCTGTATTTTTTAGTACTTTGGGAGCATCAGGTCCAAAATACTTATAACAGGTTTTACACAATTGGCCATCAAAGCATGCATTATGAGTTTGCAATGACAATGGAGAGACATAAGCCATTATTTTTTTAAATTTCTCTATTTACTTTGTCACTCCATAAAAGAAGCTTACACACACACACACACACACACACACACACACACACACACACACACACACACACACTCTCTCTCTCTCTCTCTCACTCTCTCTCTCTCTCTCTCTCTCTCTCTCTCTCTCTCTCTCTCTCTCTCTCTCTTTCTCTCTCTCTTCTTTAGTTGTTACTTCAAGGCCCTTCCTCCAGAGTTTAATGTTACCCGTATTGAAAATGTTAAGTGATATTAATTGTCTAACATGCAAAAAGTAGTTATGAGATAAATGTGTGTTTTAAAACAAATAAGGAAAATTAATGGAATCTGTAGATTTCTCTACTGATATGCTGTAGGCATCCAATGAACATAATACCTATTTACCTATGAAAAATTTATTTGATGACTAAGTAAATCTGATGCACAAATCAAGACAATGATAACCGAACCTTTGACAAGGCAGTGGCAACTATTCCAGTGCATTTAAAATGACAATATTTTACTTAGGCATCATAAGTTTAATCTTTGTTTTTGCTCCAATTTTTACCCATATGCTGTTTTAATCTAAGCTTCCAGCTAAAAAAGCCCCTTAGAACTACTAAAAAATGGATCTTACTAAATTGGGCACCTACACAGTAAATTTGTCTCTTGGAAAAGATTGTGCTCGTAAGAATTATATATTCCCAAAAAACCCTCCAATACCCATCATTTACAGAGGAAAAGTATCTAAAACCTGATACAGTACCTTCTGTCTTCGACCACCCATCTCATTTGATCAAGAATTAACAATCAGAAGATCACTGCAAACATGAGCCACTACCAAGTCAATTAGTTGCTGAGCAATTGACCAAGAGTACCAGAGAAGAAGAAACCAGGTCTGGACCATAAATATGTTACATATTCATTAAAGGAAAAAATACACCACAAGAAACAATTTAAGAAGAAGAACAGTTATAAGAAATTTGAGAGCTAATATTGTCAGGTAGCAAAAATATATTGAGGGTGGGGGGAAGGATAATTAAAATTGGAAAAGTAGAAAATTCTAACAATGAAACAGAGCAGATGTGTATAAATTTTCAGATGAAACCACAGAAATCTTCTAACAGCAATGTACAATTGTTTTTACTGTGCTAATGGTGCAATGTATTCTGTGCAACTAAACGCATTTGGAATATCGATATAGTTTCACACTCCCAAGAGCTTATCAGTTTGTGTAGAAACCTTATACGTTTCCCAGTTTTACATCTATCGGTGCTTAAAACCTTGCAGCAGCAGCACCAAAACTTGCCTGTGATATTAGAACTTTGATGGGTCCTTCAAGCACCCAAATAGCCAGTCATACCATTCACGTGATGCTTGATGTAAGTTATCTTACCAAACTTTCGCATTTTATGCATATTGTGGTTTACACACAAATTAGAAATAAAATTAAATGGCCTTCCATGCAAGAACTTTACAATGTATGGAAGCATGACCTTCACCTCGGAAGCAACCTGTCATCCACTCATGACAGGTAGCAAAATCACAAGATGAACGTCATGAATTGCTGTACAGACACTGAGCTACTTCATTGCTACAGCTATTACATACCTATGGGGATTAAAAATAAAAAGGCTTGTTGACAATGATAAAATATAACAGTCCATTTTTTTATCTAAATAACGTATTTGACATTTTAAACACCAAGAGCAAGTTTGGCAGACATTGCAAGGCTTCATTGTCCAGAGGAAACATTGACGTTCGGGAGAGTTATCTAAATTCTGTATATTATTTTTTTAAAAACTTGGAAGATACAGATAGAGACAAAATTGCGAAAGGTGGTAGGAAAGCATTAATCGATGGATATGCTACTTCAGCAGAATCAAATTTTGACATATCGCGTCACCTTTTGGAGAGAGAAAATATCCAAAGATCCCTTGGAGATTATTTTTTTTTTTTGCAAAATCATAAAAAGGTGGAACAACAACACTAATGTGCTACAATCTAAATGGGCAATGAGAGCTCTCCTTCAAGAAAATCTGTTGGCAGAATCTTCTTCTTTCTGCTAGCTTTATCCCACTTTCAGCGTGGGGTCGCTTGGACAGTTAATCTTCTCCACGATGTTCGATCTATGGCGTCATCCTCTTTGTCGCAACTCCATGTCATTTTGAATGCATTTTATCCACCTTAGCAGGGGGGTCCTCTTCTACCAGGTGGTGCCATCTCTATCATTCTCCAGCAGACATAGTTCTCTTCCTGCCTTTTAACATGCCCGAACCATCTCAACCTTGCTCATCTGCATCTTTCTGTGATGTTCTCAACACCCACCTTCTCTCTAATATTATCATTCCTCACGTGATCGCATAAAGTAAGTATGTCCGCATGCACATCTGCACATTTTTATTTCTATCGCTTACAGTCTCTTGGTGTCCCGGACACTGAGTGACAGAATTTTCAGTCCATACAGCATTGCTGGTTTCACAGCCATCTTGTATATTTTACCTTACACCTATGATGCAATTCTTGTTTCGCAAAGGACTCCAGTCATCTTTTTCCAGTTGTTCTAACCACACTGGAGTCTTCGGGTAACCTCCGCACTCCATCCACCATCGCTCTGTAATGTGCTTCCCAAGTACTTAAATTCAGTTACCTGTGGTAGTCCATTGCACGTCGATGCTCCCCGATGTTGTACCATGCAAACACATGTACTCGGTTTTTGATCAAGATACCTTTATTCCTCTCCTCTCCAGAGCTGCTCTTCACTGCTCCAGGTCTTTTACCGTCTCTCTTTTCCGTTGCACAGAGTGCCACATTATCTGTGAACGTTATTTGCCATGGAGCTTCCTTTCTGATTTCTGCTATCAAAGAGTCCATAATAATGGCAAACAGGAATGGGATGAGTGCTGGTCCTTGATACGAACCCACATTCACGCTGAATGCTTCGCTAGTTTCGACGGCACATTTCACAACCGTTTCACACTGTTGGTAGATATCTTTCAATACTCTTGATGTACTTGTTGGGTACTCCCTTGTCTCACATGGACCAGTAGAGCTTTTCTCTAGGCCTATGAATACGCTGTGGAGATCTTCCTTCCCTTCTCGGTATTTCTCTGTTTCAGGGTAAATATGGCATCTTTGGTTGATTTTCCTTTCACGGAACCAAACTGTTCTTCACTAATCATCACAATATTCCTTAGTCGGTCTTCCTGCACTCTTTCATATAATTTTATACTGTGGCACATGAGTGTGATACCCCTGTGATTACTACATTCCATGATATCTCCTTTGTTCTTGAAAATGGGTATCAGTGTGCTTTTCTTCCAATCATTTGGGATCCTCTTTTGGTCCATAAATCTGTTCATCTATCGTTTCAAATACTCTACTCCAAGTCCCCCAAGCACTTCCACGCCTTAACTGGGACGTTGTCAGGCCCAAGTACTTTATCATTTTTTATTTTCTTTAAGGCCTTTTCTACTTCTAAGCTTGTATTTTCAGCGATGCCCATCTATACCACTTTTTGTGTCCCCTGTGTGTTTCCCTTGGATTTTTCTCATTCATTAGTCTTTGAAAATATTCTTGCCATCTCTTTAGAATTTTTTCATCTTCCACAAAAATTATGGCACCGTTGTCCTTGATCAGCTTTATCTGATAAATGTCTTTCGAATTTTTGTTTCTTTACGTCACCATTTTCAGTATATGTTTCTGTCCCCTCATGATATCTGAGCCTTCATAGAGCTGTTGATATGCTCTAGCCTTAGCAATAGCCAAATTTCTTTTAGCCTCTTTCTTTGCCGTCTTATAGGCCTCCTTATACTTATCTGTCTTTACCCTATCCAGGACTTTCTTATATGAACAATCCTATTTCCCTGATGGATCAAATCAAAGCATGCAGTTGTTGTCTCTCGTTTCAATAGATGATTGTAGTTTTTTTCCTCGTAATTCAAAATTGTGGAACTCTTTTGCTTCTGAGTGCTTTCCTGCATCATATGAATTAAATGTTTTTCAGTTTAAGGTTGACTCTTATCTCTTGGCTTAAACTTCTTCTTGTTTCTTTTTTCTCTGTTATAACGTCACAATTTGACACCATAAATAGTATTATCCCTTGTATGATTCCTAGCCATTAAAAATATTTACTTTTAACACTGACGTAATGATTTGGAGACCTAGCCTTTGACCTTGTAATCATTGCATGCGTCAAATGATTATAAAAATTGGGTTAATCAATTTGACGTCATATGTACAAATGTTTGGAGATGACCGCTTCACTGGCGATAATAGGCTTCAGGAAGATAACATGGAAGACAAAGTGTGGTTCTCCTTGACAAAAAGGGGCAAAACAAGGGAACTTGAAAAGCAGATAGAAAAGATTGATGAAAACTTGGTACAAAAGCTTTTAAATATTACAAACGAAGATGGAAAAACAGGATTACACCTAGCAACAAAGGCTGGGAAAACCAAATGTGCAAGAACTCTGTTGGAACATGGAGCTGACCCCAACATGTAATGCTCAATTTAGTTACTACCTTTCTTTTTTATTATGACATTCTGACTCATGTAATCAATGCTTTGAAAATGGTCATGTTGTTATTAAATTTACTTTGAGCTTGACAAATTGAATTCTGAAAACGCAAATGTAAAAGTTTAGTTTCTGTTATATATAATCAGCACTTTTCGCATCCAAGCCTTAATTTACAATTTCAACTTTTCTGCTTGTGCAGCTAGGAATACTTCTTTTCTAAGCTGTGTCCGCTTCGCTCTATCGTTAGCAATATTTATTAACTTTCGTAAATCTTTGTCTGATTCGAATGAAGATATATCAAATGATATTGTTCCTCTTGCAGAAACTTGACAAATATCTCGGTCTATCATTACAGGTAACGTGATACGTTGTCTGCCAGAAAATTTTGATGCGGTTGATTTGGAAAAATATTCTGTCATTGATTTCTGTGCAGGGGTTTCACTATCCATGCGCAGGACATGTCCAAAGAGACGCCATCTGTGGTTTAAGATTTGTAGTGATAGATGTTGTTCGTTAGTTCTTTCATACAACTCCTTGTTTTTCA
>RDPX01000039.1:2344006-2357596 GCA_003991215.1 Morbakka virulenta
TATACGTTTGCGTTTGATGGTATCAAAGGCTTTTGACATATCGATACCCATCTTGTGGAAGTCCCATTTTCTAGCAAGAACGACGGATGTTAACATGCGTTGTGCCCAGACGATGTCGGCACAGCTTCTACCTCTTTTGAATCCGCTTTGATGTAATCCTGTATATTTGTCTACTTTATCCCTTATTCTATTCAGAGTAATGGTGGATAAAATTTTTCTTGTGCTGTTCAGTAGTGTGATCGGACGGAGGTTTGCAGGGGGGCCTTGAGGGTTTTTTGGCTTTGGTATGGTTATCAAGATGCCTTCCTTTAGCGAATCAATCGGTGTATGTTGAGCAAAGGCTGAGTTGAATATATTGGCAAGTGGGGCAGCAACGATTTCTTTACCGTACTTAAATAGCTCATTGTTCATGTCATCGGGACCGGCTGCTCTATCATTCTGGAGGTATTTGATGGCAATATCCATTTCCGCTACAGTGATCGGTTTATTGAGAGGTCTTGGATTTCCCTCAAATGGTTCTAGTGGGATTTCAATATCATCAGTGAATTGTCGTTGAAACCATTCTTTTATTATTTTTGCTTTGTTTGTATCTGAGCCCATGAGGTTACCTTCTTCATTCTGGACGATGATGGCTGGTGTCGGTTTCATGGTACGAAGTTTCTTTGCGGCTTTGAACATTCTACGACTGTCATCAGTAGATGCGATTTCATCTGCCAGGCTGTCTGCTTCTTCTATGGCAATGTTTTTGAGTCGTTTGTTGATTTGGCGCAAGATATCGTTGCGTTTCTTGCGGAGCTCAGTGGTATCTCTACTAACACCTTTTTGGTAAATTTTTAGGCGGAGCGATTTTTGTTGTTCCGATAATTCAACAACAGTCGGATCGAGTGTTTTAGATTTTTTGCTATTTTTTTGCTATTTTTTTGCTATTTTTTTCTATATTGCGTTGCTTATATAAAAAAAAGCGTGTAATGAGTTTCAGTTTTATAAACTTTTCATGTCAGATACAAATTTCAGTTTTCTTTAAAACAAAAATGTTAGTATACATCTTTCGTTAGGCTGTGGATTTTCACCCATTTTCTTTTCAAAATATGTTATGTTACTTGTTGTCATTTATATTAAGCTCTAATATAAAACGTTACTATGTAAAACAATTAGCTTCCATATCGCATCTTAATTTATTATTGAAAATTATTTGTTTTATTTTTTTGATGGAAAAAAATGTTGAACCAAAGGTTTTATAAAATATGGAGGGAAATGTATGTTTTAAATCTTTGATTAACCACTTGTGTTGGTGTAAACAACTTATTCCCTCTCACCATTTCTTTGTTTCTTCCTGTTTTGTTTTTCAGATTTTAATCTTGGTTTAATTTTAAATAAAAACGAGTTTCATTTTATTTTTTCCATAATATGTTATATTTTAGTTTTCACAGGTCACATTTTGATGACTGTGATACTTGGGAATTTTAACTTTTGTAGTGTTACAGTGTTTTACCCTATTAAATAAATTAAAGGAAAGCATAAAATATATTGCACTGTTTGTCATCACTCCAAGGAGATTATTTTTGACTATTCGACATATTTTAATAACATAGTTTCAAATCGGTACTGTAAGCTCTTTTATCTGTAACAAAGAAAATGGAGAAAATACAGAAAATCAAACTGTTGTTTGAACTTTAGGTAAAATAGCCTTACAAAAATTAATTTGACTTTTCTATCTGATAGCTTGGAAATTTTGAGCACTGCCAGCCTCAAAACAAACCCTTGCCTATCAGTCATTTGGATTTCTTGTATCAATATATGGCGCCTGAGCAGCTCAAAGGGTTTCCTGCTGATCCACTTAATGACGTTTTTGGGTTAGGGAATATTATTTGGGAATGCATTGCCCGAAAACCAATCAAGGAAGTCATTGAAGAAAAATTGCTTATTGAACATAAGCAATCGACGAAATGGAAGTTGAAGAACGTACCAAAACATCGGGGTGAAACGCTACGAACCATCATTAAAGATTGTTTAGCGAAACCAAAGAAGAGACCAAAAGCTTCTCAGGTACGATTCTTTCCTAACTTTATTGTATTTGTGGAGGATAATAATAAAATTGGTTTGGTTGTCCCAGCTGAAAAACATTATGCGGTCAACATTTCTCTACAGCGCTTAGTAGAATAATGGAAGACACAAACAGAAACTATAAGTGCACTTTTAAGCGCCTTGGCTGAGTTTCTTTTCCATAGAATTCACTCATGGTACCTTGAATAAAAAGGACTCTATAAAATAAGCCCCGAGTAACCCGAAAGGTATCTGGTCACTTAACGTACTTATCTCACTGGACGATTTTGTAAGGAGTAGTAATGTTAAGATTATGAATAGGGTATGATTACAGTTACAATTACGGTTAGGGTTAGGGTTACGTTTAGGTTTAGGGTTGACGCGTCTAGAATTCTACAAGGATTGAGCCTCCAGGAAAAGCCAAGACCATTATTTTTGAGTTAGCAACAATATGTGATCTGAAGTAGTTAATCTTGTGAACAAGGACAACCTATTTGATGACATGAAAGTATAGTAGCATAGTAATCGAGGTTTCTGGACCATTTTTTAAAAAAGTACTCCAGAAGATATGAAATGTACAATATTTACAATCTCATGATTTTATTTGCCTGATATAATTTCTGTTAAAGCTGCTACCTACGCAACACCAAATTTTGATATTAGTCGAAATTTGAGCTTTAAGGTTAAGACTTGATTGGATAAACAAATATACAAACTAAAGCTTAATAGTTTTAGTTAGTGCAATAGTAAACTGTAGCAAAGTTGATAGTAAGGAAAACACAGGAAAACCCTGAATCTTAACAAATGCAAGGTAAAGCAATTACCGTACATTTCTCATTCTAACGAAATATTTGTCTTCTTGTATAATTTGTAAAAAAATTACCAAAAATATAAAACAAATGTATCTGCTATGTTTCTTTACAATGTATAATGAAAAGCTCGAATTTTCAGAAAGTTTCTTTCATGATCGAGTTTCATAGAGACCTTTCATCAACCCAAGAGAATTAAAGTTCTCTGATAGGAAGTGTCATTTCTATCTTCGTCATTTTTAGGAAAGAAGACTATACAGTTCAGGTATTAGTGCAAATAGATTAGCTGTTCTTGAGGTGTTTTCTTGATAAACGAAGTCTTCTGTACAATGAGTTCTGACCAAGGAAATAGCACGAAAATATGTTTGCTGAGCAGAAAAAGACCAATTGGTTGTATTTTCCTTTGGTACCCCCATCCTAATTTTTTTGTACGAAGCCGCTTTCTTTTGCTACCAGAAACATGTTCATTGTAAAAAACCTTAAAATAATAACATTTAATAGAATTTAAGAACATTCATATCCCTAGGGCTTTGTACGAGATAAGAAACAACACAACAGTGTTGAGGAAGGAGTCAAATGTTACAAGTAGATTAAATTACAGAACGACGAAATCAAGCAGCCTACAAAATACAGCACGTAGTTAATAAACACAAAGTCAAGTTTTATAATAGTATTAAAATTGAAACTTATAACATATAGTGTAAACACTCTAATAGTCCTGTGATTCTAAAAAGACCAGTAAGTTGGTTTTTATTACTGAAGGGTCATGATGTATTATTCGAATTGAGATATTCTCGATCCTGGAAATATCTCAGAAGGAGAAAACCTTCCTCTTTTTCTTCTTCTTCTTTTTCTTCTTCTTCTGCTTTCGGCCTTTTCCAACGGGTCAGGTCGAGTCGGCCGCTCGGCTCAGTCTCCCCCCTCCCTTTCTCCGTACCATGGTCCTACCCTTGAATATAACAAATGAAAATGTCATGCCAATACTAAGGCCCTAAATGCTATGAATGATTGCATATTGAAATACTGTGTAATTTGGTCAAAATAGAAGAAAACGTTGGGATCAGGCAATATTTGGATACGAAAGTGGAATGTTTAGGCCTAAGGGTGGTACAAAATCAGATGGAGGGACTATCAGAAAAGACATCCTTTGAGGATTTTTGTCGTAAGGGCTGAAAGCTTAGGATTTACTGTTTAGCAAAGATGGTGTCAGAGTAACACAACTTGCTAGTCCCTTACAGAAGTGGGACAAGGTCCTTTTAAACAACAAATATCTAATGAAAGCAGTCAAAATTTAATTGATAAATACCTAGCAGTTTGTTTCTAAAAATTATTCGTCTTGTCATAGGTATACGACTGGATAGATGGCTTACTGAAATCAAGACTAATATCTTCTCGGCCTTCAACTATGAAAACAAGCCGTGAACTAATATCATTAACAGATATGTACGCAAAAGAGTCAGAAGTGGATTAAATTAGTGCTTCGTGTAAGTGAAGGATCCTATGTGAAAATTAGGGGATAAGTACTTAAATGTATTAGTTAGAGCCATTTTACATGTTGTATTGTGGAAGCTGATGTTATATTGCATATGGATGTACGTACGTCCTTTAGCTACTTTTAGATAAAGTGTTTAGCACTCTATGTTTGTAAAAATATATGTGAAAAATATGCATACAAAATCTAATAAAAAGTAAAAACAATAACCTGCTGCATCATAATGTTATGTTCTCTTGTTACAGGATTTTATCACAAATACATTTTCTCTCCTTTTCTATGACATCAGAAATACCTAGTTTCTTTCAAGGCATTCATTACATATAAACCAATATTGTTGATCTTTTTTATATCTTGAATATTGTAAAATATCAAGTGAACTTCTTTATCATCTTTTCTAGAAGCTTATCTATTTCCATTAATTTTCTATATCTAAAACCCTAGCCAGAAATGTTACTAGTTTACCAGAAATTTCAAGTTCAAAAATCAAATTTCTCTTGAAATAAAATGTAGAATTCTACCTGAGTGTTATTATGTTATAATTATATTATAGTCAGGCTCTCATTAAGTACTTCCCAAGGCTTGACGGAATAAGAATCAAGTGCATAAACCATTTTTGAAATAATATTTGTTAAAAGCGTATTCATGAAAGAAAAGTAGCTTTCTAGTGTATTCTGTATCTGTAAAAAGATAGCCCAGTGAACATTATTGTTCATTAGTGAGGTCTGCTTGCTATAGATTTTCCTGTTAGAATTAATTTGGGAATTCTGTTCTTCTTCTTCGTCGTCGTGTGCTTGATTTATCAGGTGGCTTGACCAGTGTTAATGGCAGCTGGTGTTTGTTGGTGTAATTTCTCTTGTAGGGAGTTTGAGGTAGTTGTGCAGCTGAACAGGGATTCCATTGCCTGTATTTTTGTGAAACCCCAGATCTTTCAAGATGCCATGCATCTGTCATGTCCCACACGTAAACGGTTTAGCGCTTTCCATGTGGGCTATGTCTCACTACCAGGCCCTATGGTCTCCATTGGCTCTTATTCTCTGAATTTTTTAAATTCGTCCCTTGTCTCCCAAGTTTCCCCATCGTTCACGGTACTTTCTCTCTCGCTTTGCTAAATTAGGCATGTCAGGAGAGGGCCCTTTGAGTACAGGAAACAATTGCGTGATGCCAGACGCTTCCTGGGCTATTTGTGTTAGATCAGGGTACGTCTGTCGTCTGCCTCTTGTCTTTGGCACTGGTCCATGCTCACAACACTGCGGTGGATGTGCGGTGGAGCAATTTTGGTCAGGCCAAAAATGCAGTCGATGGGGGTGGTTTTTACGCATCCTGTAGCAATACGACAAGCTTCGTTAAGTGGTGCAAAAGTTCTTTAGCATGGGAAGACCGTGACCATGTGAAGCAAGCATACTCTCTTGCTGAGAAACAGATCACCAGGATTGATGCCCTTACTGTGCTGGGATCAGCTCCCCATTTACAGCTTGTTAGTTGGTAGATCAAGCTATTTTTGGAGTGCGCTTTTTCCTTTAGCTTGGTAATGTGTTCCTTGAAGATGAGTACACGGTCTAGTGTCACTTCAAGATAGGCAGGATGTTGTTCGTATTGTTGGTTCTGTCTATTCCACTTGATGTTTAGTCTTTGGTTGGCAAAGTGGTTTTTGAAGTAGGGTGAGCAGATCTGGGTCTTTCCAGATTTTGGCTTCAGATGGTTTTCCCTTGATAGGCTGACATCTGTTCTAGAGCGGATTCGAGGGTTCTTTCTATTGATGTGAAACCATGTCGTTGTGTTGTCAGACACGATTTATCTGCGTAGACGAACCTCTGACAGTGGGCAGGTTTGCGCTGATCGTCGGTGAAGATGTTAAATAGTGACGGTGCCGAAACCCTGTTTTGGGAAACCCCTTTGTTTGTTTCATTTTTTGCTCGTTAAGTCTCACATAAAATCTCCGGTTTTCCAGTACGTTTCTTATTAATCGGCAGAGTTTATGTTGGATGGTGTCGTAAGCTGCTGTGAGATCGACGAAGATGGCTCCTGTGATTAGATTTTCCTGGTATCCATCTTCGATGTATTGAATGAGTCTGAGGAGTTGGTCGGCGCATGATCTCCTAGGTCGGAAGCCAGGCTGGTCATTGATTAGGTCCTCCACAACTAGAGGCCCAAGTCGGAGTAACAGAATCCGTTCAAACAGATTGTAGGTAATATAGAGTAAGGAGATAGGTCTGTAGCTTTTTGGGAAGGCAGGGTCTTTGCCAGGTCTCAGTATGGCTACCACTTTGGATCCTTATCAGAACTTCGGGATTTCAGCAGTGCTGAGACAGAGGTTGTACATATCAGTAACCAACCTTTTGCTCCAGCTCCAAGCTGCAGTAGCATCTGTCAGGGTGTCATTATGACCAGGAGCCTTTCCAGTTTTCAATTGTTGCATGGCAGCATCTAGTTCTCCTATACTCACAGGTTTTGTTGTGAGTGACAAGTTTTCGTTTGTTAATAACACTGTAGCTTTGTGTCTTCCTGTAGGATTCCTTCAGGCACTGCTTTGGCCGTTTTGCACGAGCTGGCATGCTACCTGGTTTGGTGTGACATTGGTTATCAAGGGTGGGCTTGTTTTGTCACCGTTCAGCTTCTTGATGGTGGCCCATGCCTTCTTGCTGTTGTTGACTGACATGTTAGTGTTTTCTATTTGTGTCTGCCAAGACTTCCGTCTTTCTATTCCTACAGCTTAGAGGAGGGCGTCTCCAAGTTGCAGTGTCTCATTTGAGAAAGGGTCGTCTTGGAATTTGTTTCCATATTCTAAAAGCAAGTTTGCAGTCTCGTCCGTTAAACCGGCAATATCATTCTTCCTTCAGCCATAGGGGTTAGTATTACAGGCGGCCTTCTTCAGGGCTTTGGTGCATTCGAGGTGTGCGATGCCAAAGGCCTCAAACCACGGGTCTGGATTGTACCCCCTCCCCCAGCTCCCGCTATTGAAGAATCTTAGAAGCTTGGCATCATGGATCAAAAGCAGCTTCTTGGTATGCATCCAAGTTTCGACGAGGTCTCCATTGTTATCTGCGTTCTTTAACTGAAGTCTCCAATGACGATGGTAAATTTGCTATAATGCTCAGCCGGGACTTTTCTCCACTGGAACCGGCTGTTGGAAGGCTCGTAGACGGAGATGATAGTGATACCTTTTAAATTGGCTGTGATCAGTTCTCTGGTGATTTTGAGCTTTGGATTTTCTCAATCCGGGGTGTGGATTTCCAGAACATTGCTGAGCCGTACTTGGGATGTCGTATTTCGGCAAAAAGTTTCATTCCAGCAATAGCTTGTCGTCTGCAGTCAGGTTTGAGGTGGGTTTCCTGCAGGAAGAAAGCATCATTAGGTCAAGCTTTCTGGGCGAGAACGTGAGCCTTATCATCTGTGTATCCTTCGATATTGAAGGAGGCGACAGCCAGATCCTAAAGAAGACCAGTGTTGATGACTCTGGGTTGATTGGCTTATATCATAGAGATTCGTTGTTAGGTAAGGCTGTGATTTGTCAAGGTAGGTACAGAATATTGGCCTGATATTCGGTTTCAAGGTTCCACCGCGTGGAGGCTCTTTGTCTGTAAAGTGTATGTATGAAATATATAAACTAGAAGTTTATGTATGGTATACATACTCTCCATGACCACAAATACAGTAGCAGTAAGGGTGCTATACCAAGTAGAAAGTTTTGTATCAAATAGAGGTACACTTCCTTTCCCAATAGACCCCAGAAGTCATATCGCTGACATCTGACTCCCGCATGGTCTAGTGCTTAGGATTTCTGATTTTCACCCAGGCGGTCCGGGTTCTATTTCCGGTTGGGAAAATGCACTTTTTCTGGGCAAGTAGCAAACCTTCACGTGGTGACTCCTGTTAACTCCCTCGCGGACACTAATTGCTTCAACACGTTTCACGTCTCTGTCGTCCCCTCTTCGGTGGTGGTGAAAGGGTAGACAATCGGCCCCGAAGACCAGAAAAATGACATCAAAGCTTAAACTTGTCACCTTCAATGCTGAAGGCCTTTCAGCGGAGAAATGCCAACTCCTTGGTCAAATGAAAATGCAAGGCGATGAGACGTGGCGCAAAACGCTATGATGATGACCTGACTCAATTTTACAAGGAATTTTCGAAGTGTGCTCATGGGGAAAAGGTTCAAATGTGATGACGCAGTAAAACCCCTATTATGTAAGTTATAATTTACTTTTAGTTAGAACATTGTAAAATAAATATAAGCATATAGTTCCATTTCCACAAGCGTAAGCTTGGGAAGAAGGCTCAGGAAATCTTACTTCAAGAGATAAGATTGAGGATATGAGAAACAGAAACTAAGATTTCGAAATAGAGAGAGAGAAAGAGAAACAATAAAAATTGTTTATCCATGATAAAGTATATTTTCTATTTTTTAAAAATATAGCAATATTCTATTTACAAAAATCACGTAAAATACTCGAACTGATGTGTAAACATCTGTTTACAAATGATATTTATTCCTTTGCTATCTATTGAAACTGTAAGAACATGGTATTTATGAATAAAAGGAATATCTGTGTGGTGAATATAAAATACAATTGGCGTTTCTGCCTTAATTTCCAATAATACTTGTCATTAATTAACAATCAGAGTTGAAGGAGGTTTATTTCGCACTTGAGACGTAACTGACCCTGGTCTTTTCTCAAGGCTCTGTCTTAAAACACGACGTCTTTCGGAAGTCATTTTTGCGTTGTAAAAAGGTACTGATTCCGGTTCCTTCATTAATAAATTCATTTGTAATCTGGTAAATTTTTCTTCCTCATCTTCACAAATATTGTCACTGTTCACCTCCTGCTTTTGCTTCTGAATAGGGGATGATGATCCTGTCTGCTTCTTTGATCTGTCGTGAGCAGAATGTTTTAAATTGAGATTGTCGTCGGGTGTTCCGAAGCAATCCGCATACCACGCTTCAAACTCTTGCACGAGTCTTTTCCTACATTGGTCGATTAATCGTTCGCAGTATTGAACATCAGAACGTAAATTTTCAAGATCTTCGTGTTGAGATCTATATTTTAATTTCAGATTTTTCAGCTTTTGCAAAAGAAGGAATTCTTCTTCATCAATCACAGGCTTGTTATCCGTGGTTGTTCTTTCACCTCCTTTTGCGGTGGTTCGTTTCATTTTTTCCAGTTCCTCTTTTGTCAAATCAATCTCAGATTTTAACTCATTGATGGCAACACTTAACGTCTTTACTTCTTGCTTTTTTGATTTAAAAATGCCTGTAGAGAGAAACAAAAAGCAATTTTGTTGAAATAAAAAATGGAATTAATTAATTGCAACGTGGCCCCAGATAATTTGCACCAATGAAAAAAGTAAGATAAAAATTGGCAAATAGTATTCTCAAAAATATAAAAGTAGAACAGAATACAGTTTACTTATTAGAGAGTTGCATTGATAAATCTAACAATACAGGATCAATGGGCATTTCATACCATCTTGTAATTTAGTCTCCAATACCTTCAAACAAGACAACGTTTACGAATACTATGTAAATAATACAGATAATTAGCATAAAATGATGTCACTTTGACAAGGGGGAGCATGACCCCTTTTCCCACACACTTCACTCCTTCCACACAACGCGCTTGATCCTTAGTTCAAATGTCATCTTGACGCGTTACCAGTGAGAAAAAGAACGTCGTGAATTTTAATAATTCAAAAGAATATTATTTACATAGGGGCTTTATCATGTTATGAGTGGTAAGCATTTTCTGAGCTTATGACGCATGACAGGATAAATCCTCTACATCTACGGCTTCAATTAAGTCGAAATAGCATGAAATTTTCAATATTATTCATAGTAACAATAACTCGGGAAAATCACTTTTTAACACCCCTGTCGTCAGCCGATGCGGAAAAATAAGAGATCTTGTACAAGTTCCTTCATAGCAAATTGTAAGTTTCAACCAATCAAAAATAGTTCAAAATAAGCTTGAAATTTCTAATTAAAGTCACCTGCAGACATACACCACCACCGTTGAAAAACAAATGAAATGTTAGCGAATTTTACTTAATTTTTACGGCTCCAGGTGCAGTAGTTGTAGAGGGTGGCCGTTTTAAGCCAGCGGTAGTAATTTCAAACATTGCAAAACCAGCTAAAAATAAAATAAAGCTAAACAAAAAACTATTTCTACAGAATAAATTGTTTTATGGTCGTCAAAATGGTGTGGTTTAGCTGACTTCATAATATAACAAATAATGAGGAGCCGTGGCTTAATGGTTAGTGCAGCTGCACAGAAACCAAGAGGTTCCATGTTCGATTCTCCGAGTGGGTGAAAGACCATTGGTTGGCGTTAAAAAGGGCATTCAGTTAAGAAACCCCTCACTGCCAAAACAAAGTCCCTCTGAAGGGTACTGTCAGAACCCCAATTACTGGGAGAAAATAAGGTTAAAACCAACAAAATTATATGACAAATATGTGCAATATAAACTTGTTCACCAACTTCTTTCTCTGCGGCGTTTATTAGAGGGCAGTGCTTCTTATAGGAGGGCGCTTATTAGGGCGCTTATTAGAAGAAATACAGCATTTGTAAAATTATTTAGTCTGACTTTACAAGAACCCTCTAGACGTCCTCGCGGTTGAAAGCTGGGGGATAGGTGAGGGCCTTCGGCCAATCTCTATCGGACAACAAGGAGATACTTTATGTGTTGGGATTTTGAGGGTTCTCCTAGAAAGATTGTCTTAACCACGAACAATAACAGTAAAGTGATGTGTTGACCTCGAGATGTGCTTGCAGGTGAAAATATAAACAAATAAACATAACAAAGTGGCTTATTAAGTTACAAAACGAAAAGAAAAATGGAAAGAGAGAATGAAGTAATTGTAAATAAAAACACGAAGGGCATCCTAGTTATTTTGTTATGGCAACCTTCAATTTTTACATTTATATACATAGTATGGATGACTGGCGTAGAAAGGTAGAAAGAAAAGAATAGAATTAGCAACTTAATTAAATAAAAGCAAAGACTGATCTTTCTTTGTAAACAAATAATAGTTTCCACAGTTAGCAGTTATTTTTTTTGTTTTTCTTTTTCTTCACAGAGTGTCTCACTGTATGATCTAGTAGCAATTTTTTTAAAAAACTTGTAGAGACGTTTAAGAAAATGGACTGACAGATCCTTCCCAAATAAGTGTTTTCAAGTCTATTAATCAAATGGTATTTGTTATTACTTGCTTATTGTGCTCTCTTATTTAATTTTTGGAATAACTGGGTTTGGTCTTCTGTGTGCCCGAATATATATATATATATATATAGCTATCTATCTACCTAATCCATCTAATCTATCCGTCTATATTTACGTGTGTGCAAATATGTGTGCACGTGTATGTTTAAGAAAAACTGCCACTTTCAGGTTTCTTAGGACATTGTAAAAACGAAGACTAATATTGTCCAGCAGATAGACTATGTAAAAGATAATTAGCTGTGTCAAAACCATCATGAAACAAAGAAGAAAAAAGGAGTCTTACAATCTGGTAGTCTTAGAAAAAAATGCTGCTTTGATGTATTCACAGTAAAACCATCCAAGGACTCAAGAGCACCTTGTGAACCTCTCCTACAAAGAGGAATATGAACTAGTTTTCTCGAACAAAAAAAACTTGAAAAAAACAAAATGGCTAGGGGGTGCAGGATCTCTTCTCTGTAGTGACTGATGAATGAAGAAAAGTGTGTAAAGTTGACCAAATCATCAATACAAGTATAATTTACCCAGGCGATGGCGTAAAATTAAGTTAACCCACTTACAATCAAACTACCAATAAAATTGAATCCACACGGCTTGATAGCGATATTAAGCTTTGCCAACTGGGTTTGAAACGTGAATTCTACCTTAAATTGTTGTGTTTTTTATTATTTTGTATTATGTAAAGAAGTGATTTGTTAAAGGTCACGATATGCAGTGTGATTGATACCACTGTGATTGATATGTCCTGAGACACTGATTTTTTTTTCAGATAAAGAGATGGAGATCAAGAAGTAGGTCGTGAAGAGACACTGAGAGATTTTGTGATTTTATAGACCTTACAAGATCATTTAAAAGATTAGTTGTCATAACTTCAACTGTATGTATTAGATCTGTTTTCAGAGAACTCCTTTGCTTATATGACCAACAAGCACGAAACAAGATACGACACAAACGGGTTTCATTGAATTAGAAAATGGCCAAATATATGGGATGTTCCCAGAGAAGATGGATTTGGTGCCATTGGATATCTTGACATTACCTTCTCTTTTATGAGCACCAAATCAATATTTTTATTCTGTTACTCCTGGAGATGGATGGTATATTTGAAACACGTATATTTCGTATATTTCAAGAGGTTCAAATATTGGATTGTCAATGAAAATTAACATCACTTAGTAATAAAAAGATCAACACTTGCCTTTGTTTTCGGTAAGGACACGATTCAGCTCCAAACCCCTTTCCTTCTTAAACATTTCGTATGCCTCTTCTCTACAAGGAGGTGCTGAAATTGGAGCTGCTTCTTTACCATTCTGATTGTTTGTTACTAGTGTTACCATGGCAGGTGTTACTGCTGTTTCCGGTCCGCTCGTTGGTTTTCCATCAGTACCCAGCTGTCCTGACGGTGTTGCTTGTTGTGGAGGCTCCTTATGGTCATTGCTACTGGCCGAGTCACCTTTACCACGCCGACTCTTTGTCTATGATAAAAAGTCATTAAATAATGTCATTTATCATGACATCTAATATACTCGGTACTAGAAATTTTATGAAAGCATTTCGCCTATTAATAAACGAGCAGTTACCTCTATAAAGTAACGAAAATGATCGATTACGTTCATCTACTTCAATAAGCACCCCACTTTCACCTAAAAAAGTTTTCAAATGCACTGCCGTCATGAGAATAACGTAAAATATACCAGTGACCCACACTAAAGTCATTAAGAGCATAACTTGCTTGAAAGTGTTGGACTTTCTGACTTACAGTTTATCATTAAAGCTATCACTCGTTTGGAGTATGTCGGATTGAGTAGATACGAGTTGAGGGTAGCTTTACTAATGATGTTACCAAAGAGAGGATAGCAATTAATCAGTCATCTTATGTGATCGGCAGGCTGAAACAACAGAACTTTTGTCCAAAAAGCAGCAATGACAACGCGTAAATATAAGATAGATGGATGGGTGGATAGATGGACAAATAGATAGATGGATAGATAGATAGATAGATAGATAGATAGATAGATAGACAGATAGATAGAT
>RDPX01000039.1:2357629-2384295 GCA_003991215.1 Morbakka virulenta
AGATAGATAGATAGATAGATAAATAGATAGGTAGATAGATAGATAGATAGATAGATAGATAGATAGATAGATAGATAGATGGATAGATAGATTGATCGATGGATAGATGATAGATAGATAGATAGATAGTTAGATGGATAGATAGATTGATCGATAGATAGATAGATGGATAGATAGATTGATCGATAGATAGATGGATGGGTAAATAAATCAAGATAAAGATAAAGGAGATCAAGACTGTTATACACAGAGAATACCACTAACAAATAGTCGAATAGACAGGCAGACACTTATATATATCAGAGAATATTACGTACTTTCCTTGCTGCAATAACTGGAGCTGCTTGTGCAGGCTTTGCTGATGGTGGTGCCAATCCAACACCAAAGCCTTGCCCATCTGTTTCCCCAACAAGTGTGACATCCTCTTGCGTTGTTATTAACCCACTTTTGACTCTCACTCCTAAGAAGTAATAGCAAGAGCGATATTTCGTTTTAAAAAATGCTAAGGTTCAGGGGTCGAAATAAGTAAATGTTGGGTCTTTTTCATCTTCTTCTTTGTCCCATATCCTATCAGTTTATGGTGCCTTGAATGGCTATATGAAATGCCACTCTGTCTTGTGGTGTTCCGCCAGCTGCAACCACTGACACAAAACAGTGTTTAATTCCTTAATTTCTAGTCACCGGTATTTTTTCATTTTCACCAGCTTAAATTAGGTAACTGTTACAATCAACAGCAAAACAATGTAACATTAGCAAAATAAGGAAGAAAAGTTTCAAACCCAAAAAAGAACGCTTATCACAACTCAACTGCATAGCAAGAAGAATAACGAAAAAAGAAAAAGGTACAGACATCCCACATGAAATTGCTGAATAAAACTGTATTCTGATAAAGAAATGTTTAATACTAAAAATAGGTAGCGCTACTTTCAATAGATACTATGTGATTGCAAACTACGTAAGGGAAACAAGGAATAACAATTCAATGATAAAACTAAAACAAGTAAAGCTTGAAATAGCTAAACAAGGTTTGATTTTAATTGGGATAAGTTATTCAATAGTCTACCAAGGAAGGTCAGATCGATACAAGAGTTTCGATGTCTTCTCTCAAAACATGTTTTCAAATTTCAAATTTTAAGATTGGAGTTAATGATGATTTTGATTCTAATCTATTACTTTACTTTATATCCTATCTTTTCTTTTGGTAGTTTTTATCGAATTGTATTTTTATATCGTGTGAATACTGAAGAATACTGAAGACATACGTGGTTGCTATGAGAAACACGTTTGAACCTCTCGAAAATGAATGCAAGTCAAAGTGGAGCACGTTCAAACAGACAGCTGTAATAAGAGCTACGAACTTTGTGCTAATGAAGGAGAAACAAAAACGAACTGAACGGACGACAAATTATCGATCTTCTGAAAAAGAGTCAACAAATACTTAAGAGGCAAAGTCAGAAATATAGGACAATAGACCAAATAATCAAGGTCAAGTGGAGAGAAGCAAACTGTAGGTTCAAACCTAATGTGAAGAATACAGAAGCTCGTATTCAGTTACTATGCACGGGAAAATCAAGGAGATCGCTGATCACAAGTCATATGCATTGTTTGGGTCCATAAAGTCCAAGGAAACTACTGCTGTCATGGAAAAACTAAAGGTAATGTAAAGTTGGAAAGAATACATTGGAGAGCTTTTCAATGATAGGCGAGGCAGAAAATCAATGAAAGACAAGATCATGGGTGGCGCAAAGACTCTCAGACCAGAAGTACGTACAGGATTAACCAAAATGGAAAGAAACAAAGCTGCAGGACCAGACGAAATTGACATCGAAATGTTAACTGCTTTAAAGGAGTTCGGAACTGAAAAGTTTACCCAAAGGATAAACGAAATATACAATACTGAAGAAATGCTAGAAGACCTCAGTAAGTCAGAATTTATTGCCTTGCTAAAGAAACCAGGGAAATGGAATGCGAACTTCATCGAACTATTAGCTTGTCGAGTCACATAATAAAACTAATGCTGAAAATTAACATGACGAGAGCCAGAAGCAAAGTATAAAAAAGAAATAGGAGACAAGCAGTCTGAATTTGTTGAAGACGCTGCAACCTGAAATGCAATATTCATGGTAAAAATGATGTCTGAAAAGTCAACTAAAAATCACAAAGATTTATATATGTGTTTCATTGACCTTACCAAGGCTTTTGACAGAGTGAAGCACGAAGAACTTCAAAAGATGATGGTAACCTTAAAATCGGATGGAAAAGATATTCGCTTAATTCGAAACTTGTACTAGGCGTGGAAGGCTTGTATAAGGATTAGTAGCAAGTACCTTCATCAAGCTTGAATGTGGAGAACGACAGGAATGCGTGCTTTCATTTGACTTGTTCAGTGCTTGTGTTAGAATGGCAAAAGACTGTTTGGAAAATTCGGGACAATTCTGAAACATCGCAGCCTGTCAATTGAGACAAATAAAAGAGTGTTCGACTATTCAGTGAAACCCGCCCTTTAATACAGCAGTAAATGGTGGATGATAGCACCACCAATGGAGAAAAGGTTGGAAGTAGTCAAAATGTAGTTCAACAGAGGAATGTTGAGAATATCGTGGATAGAGCATCTGACAAATAAAAATATTTTAAGAAATGTAGGAACAGAAAGAAGCCTGTTAAAGATTATCAGAAGCAGACAGCTCACATTCCTGGGATATCTGATGAGAAAGGAAGAGCTAGAAAATCTGACTCTCGTTGGGTCCATTTAAAGAAAAAGAAGCAAAGAAAGAAAGACGTTAACCTGCTTACTACTGGATGATGAAGCAAATAATGGATAAGAATAAAAGAAGAATGAGTGAACAAGAGCTGCTGCGAAAAGCCACAATTGCCTACGTTCTGAATGGATATGGCATCTTGAGAAAAAGATAAAGCTCAGACCCTGGAGAAACTTGTAGCAGCTTAAACTCAATGGGAATCGTAGTAATCAAAACAATGTCTCTCTTTCTGCAAAAGTCAATACAGTTTCCTTAATAACATGGGGTTCACTGTTTTAGTGTTTAAGCAGTAATAATCGAGTGGTTAAATCAGCAACTAACTATGCAAAGGATTCCAGCTTAGAGCTTCAGTCACGTCATTGCAAGTACTGCCCCAATTCGCCTCTCCTTTACAAGTGGCAAACTACAAGCGTGTACAAGTTTTCGGAGGTATTATTGGAAGAGGGAAAAAAAAGCGGATGAGAAAAAGTATAAAGAAAAACATGAAATAAGAAAAGTAGCCCTCTACAGCAAAAAGGCTTCCAGACCTACTTGGGATGAAAGAAGAAAAAATGCCAAAAGATCAAGAGTTACCTTCTAGTGACTCTAATCTCTGAATGACAAATTACCCCAAGGCATATAAAATTTTTTCCTCTTACAAGGTAGGTTTGGGGTTACCTTTACATTTTCCACAATTATTTAGACTAGAGCATAAAACAAAAAAAACCTTGAAATAATACTTGCATACTTGTAAGACCATTTTTTTAGATAACTTTGTTTAGTTCTTAAAAACAAGTAAACATTAAGCATAGGCAATTTTAGTGTTTATGTACCAATTGATCTGTTAAATTATATGTTCGTCAAAGCATGGCTCATCAGTTTGCTAACAATTGTACATATTCTATAACTGTAACCACACAAAGTTTGAAGAAAACATTACCTCTTCCCTTTATTGGCGTGTCTCTTTTTTCTACTAATTGGGGTTGTACAGGGCTCTCTTCCCTTTTCCTTTCTTTTACAGCTGCAATGCTTTTCACCATCAGCTTAAACTGTTCGAAAACCTCCTTAACTTGACGAATATTTATTATCTCAATTTCTTGTATTTCCCCATCCACAAACCTTTCAATTTGTTTTTTGATAGCATCAACTTGAGCTTGAGAGAGGGCATCATATTGCACATGATTTCTGTTTGTAAGGGTATCATACATCGCTAGTTCCCTTTTGAGGGCAACGATCTCATTCTCGAGTCGTCTACATTCCTTATTTGCATCTATATAACCCTTAATAACCGGCTCATTTGGAACACTTCGTAAGCGATTTCCAAAGCGCAACGTTGATAGCTATAATATATAAGAAAAAATCAGAGTTATATATATTTGCTGACACAAATATGCAATGCGAGTAAGAAGTGAGGATTTGAAAGAAAACAACTATATTTTCCAAAAGAGTATTATCAAATACCAAGAGAAATAAAACTTCTTTTAGATTCATTCAAACTCGATATAAGAAGTCTATAAATTAATGAATGCCGACATTTGTACTATAAGCATTACCTAAGCTCATTTTTGAAAGAGTAATGGCTTTCACATTCCTCCAGAGCTTAAAAGATTAACATGCCCTTATGTGAAAAGCAACAGGAGCCTGGTCTGTTGTGTTTTAAATGGAGTAGAAAGTAAACTACAGTTTATTGACACCGTTTAGTACCTTCTCTGCAAAAGATTTCCAAGAAAATCAACATATTAATAAAGCACCATTTCTTAATTTGATGTTACAGAAACCAGTGTATATAGAATTGGAGGGCCTCATTTGGTTTCCTTGATCATACCAAAAAATTCCCAAATTGATAAATACATATGTCATTTTTCACTATTTAGTTTTGTCCTAGGCACTTTTATAACACCACTTCTTTTGATAGTAACATATCTATTCTGTTTCAATAAACCAATTCTTCTAAAAATACTTTAAAGGAAAAAATAACTAAGCAAATAAATGAATAAACAAATAAATAAATAAACAAATAATAAACTTACCGTTTCTTCAAGCTGTTCTTCCTCTCCCCAGATATTTCCAATCATCACAGTCAAACATTCTCCTCCTATTGCATCTTTGAGAATATGAGTCAATTTACTTTGACGATATGGAACGTGACCTCGTTTTTTATCAGCTAGAGAGATAACAGCCTGTTCAAGGAATGTCAAGGACTTATTGATATAAGTTGCTTCCTCATAAACTAAACCATTTGATTGGGTTTTTCCAAGTCTCTCAGAGCCTGCTAAATCTACCAAATTAAGTTTTGACATTGTATAATGAGCGTTATCCTCAGTGAGTGAATGGGATTCAACATAAATTGTAAAAATGCAATGTGATCGAGATGAGTTGTGGTTCATTTGATGATACCCACGGATCCGATTAGTTTCTCCCTGAGAAGAAAAATGGAAGACATTACAGAAAGATAATTCAAAACAAGATTATTTGGCTGTGGAGCACTGATTAGTAATCTAAACTAGAAAGAGGGATAGATAGGTTTATATCTTCATATGTATATATGTTACTGTCAATGTCTGAATTCAGCAAATGCAGAAATTGAATAGCCATTGTGAAAAATGACTGAGAGACTGGTTGATGTCTGAATTGACTGGTCAATCTCCATGATGGTGCATCTTTAATTTATTTCATACATTAACTGAAGTCATAATCTGTCGATATACACAATAGTGTAAGTTTAAGTCATTTTGCATATTGACGGCAATCATTATTAGATTTTTGAGAGCAACTTCTATGATAATGAAAAAAAAATCATTAAGGCACCATTGAACAAACGACTTATACATGACAGTTTGATGAAATTTTTGATATCATATGTACCAAATACTAATATATCATTAAAAATAAAATCAAGGAGTTGTATGCAAATATTACCAAAGAGGTAACCAAACTTTCCATTGATTTCATGCAACTTCATTGCAAGAAAAGAAATATACCTAAAAAACTGCTGTTGATTGCACTTGAAAGCAATCCATTCAGTAAGAGAATATTTTGGACCCTCAAATAAATAAATAAAAAATTTGCATTTTATTGTGACTAATAATTGTTTGAATCATAACATAATAAACCATATACATGGAAGAGACAAAGATTTTAATATTGGTGCTATAGTGAGGGAGTTTATCACAAGGAATAATAAAAGTAAATCTATATTTCAGATAAGGTCCAAAATTTTCAATAAACTAACAATCAGTAAATATGTTTTTAACTTTTTTCTTCACAGGCTGCTTTTTTCTGGCCAGGTTTTACCAGTGACTGCCCTGAAAACCGCCATTTTCACTCATACAACTTTCAAAAACTTGTTTTTTTCTGTCTGTTCAGCTCTTTATGAAAGTAACCAGTTTTTATCAGTAATATTGTGAAACTCCAGTTAGTTGAGTATCTTATATAAATCACCACCAAAATACTGATGGCTTTTGTCAAAAATCTTTTATTATGTAAATATACTGTTCAGATAGATTTAACATTTTTGGCATTTTTGCAACAAAAAATTGTAAATTTTGGCCACATTTTAGATTTTTCAGAGGATGAAAAACAGCATCTTCCAGGACTTTGCCCTGGACACCAATTGAGGCTTAAAATGCTCACAAGTTCCCACCTCATAACGATCATGTGAAAGTGCAATCGTAAAAACTTTGTCACACACAAGAAATCTCATAAAATTCCCCTCCTTCCACTATCAAAAAACCTACTATGGGCCTTTTGTGTGCTGATAGTAATGTTCATTAAACAATGATTTGCAATATTTAAGTCTAGAAAATATATCAGCAGCACTAAAAACTTAATATTCTTTTGATTAAATATTAATACACACAATTTGTTTAGTAAGAAACTTATGTCTTGGATTGGTATGAAAATTTCTAAAATAAAAAGAATTATACAATCAGTTGGGGGAAATATGGAGGGGACAGTTGCTCCCATGCCTTGTTTAATCCCAAGTTTAATCCCATCCCTTGTTTAATCCCATGCCTTGTTTCTGCTCATAACAAAAGAGCNAATTCCCCTCCTTCCACTATCAAAAAACCTACTATGGGCCTTTTGTGTGCTGATAGTAATGTTCATTAAACAATGATTTGCAATATTTAAGTCTAGAAAATATATCAGCAGCACTAAAAACTTAATATTCTTTTGATTAAATATTAATACACACAATTTGTTTAGTAAGAAACTTATGTCTTGGATTGGTATGAAAATTTCTAAAATAAAAAGAATTATACAATCAGTTGGGGGAAATATGGAGGGGACAGTTGCTCCCATGCCTTGTTTAATATTGTTTCTGCTCATAACAAAAGAGCATTTTGGGCAACTGCAAAAAAAATTTCAAAAAGTATTTCAGTGCTTAGAAGCAAAAAATTCTGGCTTTATCTTGTTCTTTGGTGCTTCTTTTCCAATTAGATTTGGACAGATTTTTCACTTTCCTGTCCATATTCAATCAAATACTATTACTTGGATATAAGAAAACCAATTTTCTGAAACTGTTCCATTTTGAGTGGTTTCAAAGGGTTATTGTAAACTTTATAGATTTGCTTGCCTAAGTTTTCCATATTGCATCCCAACTTTAAATGAAATAATGAAGTCAATATACGAACCTCAAAAAGAAGATTTAAAGCTTCCTCTTCTGATCCAACAAGATGATTTGAGAGGCCTTTGGCATAAGCATTTCCCTGTGCATCCTCTGTGATAGAAACAATGGGGTTTTCTTGTGGACACATATCAGAAACTGATGCTAAAAGATCAAACACCTGCTCATTGTATATTTCTAGATATGATATTTGCACATTGATTTCCAATTCATGCTTTTCTTTGATTTCTTTAAAAAGTTGGGATATAGCCCTGGGAATTATACCTCTCTGTTTGTAATCGCTAGTGCTGCCAGTCATTGTATGAGTTTTCCCTCCACCAGTTTGCCCATAGGCAAAAATAGTACAGTTATAGCCATCAAGACAGGTGTTGACAAGATTGGAAGCACAGGTTTGATAAACATCTTCTTGACTTGCATTATGAAGAACACCATTGAATCTAAAATAGAACCAAAAAAATCATCCACGCAGATGCACTTAATTAATTAAAGAAGGCATCAATGAAAACAATTACATTTTGTGTCCGATTAAAAGATTTGGACTGAATTTTTTTATTTCAGACGATTTGTAGTAGAGAAGCTTGCAGCAATGGTATTCCTAAACTTCAGGGGTAAACTTACAACTAACTATCAACACTGGGAGTCAGTCTAATATTTCTAGGTCACTAAAATGCATGCATTTTTGTGTGTAAGAAAATTGATAATAGGAGTCCAGCATTTTTAGATACAAATTATAGAAATATTGACATTTTGGGGGTTGTAATATATGTATATATAACCCATTGCTACCTTTTTTATGCAATATAAATATTTGATACAATGCAAAAAATGAGTCTTTTACCTTGAAAAAATTATTACTTGTGTATGTGACAAGTATTAGCCGAGACAATACTTCTGGTAGTATCGTCATGATTTGCCTATGTTTATGTGTTACTTAAAAAAGCCCTCACATGCTCCTCGACCATGGCTTAAATAGTGGGGGCACAACCTCCTTAAATGAGTGTTGCTGTCAGGCTGAGTGCAAAATTCTGGGATCCAACACAACCTGAACCTCAACATTTTATCCTTAAACATGACTGAGGCACCCCCACAAGCAATGCACAACATGGACCCACCCCACACACATGTTGCAAGAAATCAGCAAGGGGTACCATAGCATGTATCTGACTGTGGTTAAAGAAGCAAGGGAAACGCTCCAAACAGAAGATCATAACTTGGAATGAAGGATCGATGACAGGTAAGTCAAGAGAGATTGCAAACATAATGACTAGTAGGAGAACAGATACATTGCGTCGGCAGGAAACAAAGTGGAAGGGGAACAGAACAAAGAAAATAGGAGGATTCAAGCTGCTGCGCCATGAAGCAGAGACCAGGAGGAATGGGGTAGGAATTATAGTCAGGAATGATCTGAAGAGCAACTAGTGTCAAGAGAATAAGTGGAAGGTTGACGATGGCTCAATTGGCTGGTGACGAGGGCTTAGTAAATGTGATAAGCAAATATGCCCCACAAATGGGGTGTTTGGAGGAAGAAAAGGAGGAGGTTTTTGAGCAGCTGGAAAGCCTGGTACAAAATGTGAAGATGGAGGAAAAGCTGCTGGTGGCTGCAGGCCTGAATGGACATGTTGGGGAAAACAGAAATGGCTTCCACCAACAGCAAGATGGAGCAGGTCATGGAGTTAGAAATGCAGAGGACACAAAAATACTTGGCAACGCACACGCCCTTGAGCTTACAATCATCAACACATGGTTGATGAAGAAAGAGGAGCATAAGGTGACCTACCATGGTGGAAGGCCAGACAGCAATATTGATTTTTTGCTTACATGGAGAAACTTAAGGAAAGGTGTGATGGATTTCAAAGTAATACCAGGAGAAGCAGTGGTCAGACAACACAGGTTACTTGTGTTATTTGACCACTCAGGATGAAGAGCCAAAAGAAAAGACGAAGAAAAGAGGAGAAGTATACCAAAGAATGGCTTCTGAGGCAAGCAGAGAAGGTTGAGAGTTTTAAGACAAAGGTAACAGAGTTAAAGGGAGTGGATCAGGGCCAGATCTGAGGGTTTTCACTTATAACTCATCCGACCCTGTGGATCATGTCCTGGGAGTAGAAGAGAAATAGACAAAGCTTAATGATAATATCATAAAAGCAGCAAAGGAAGTATGTGGAGAAACCAAGAGCATGACTAATGGACAAGGAGATGTGGTGGTGGAATGATGATGTTCAGAAAGGTGTTCAGAAAGAGGATAGCCTTCAAGATTTTGAAAGAGGATAAAATAGATGCAGTCATTGAAAATTATAAACATTAGAAGAGAGAGGCAATATCATTTAAAAGGAAGGAGGCTGTAAAGAAAAGATCAAGACAAGAGTAGGACGTTTATGGGGGAAATGGCGGGATATTAGTGCAGTTGTTTGTGACAAGAAGCTACCACTCCATCTTAAGCTACTTCTCTAAGGTGGCCATCCAACTAGTTTTGTTGTATGGTGCAGAGACCTGCACATTGAAGATAGATCAAGAAAGTAAGCTACAGCTCATAGCGATGAGAATGATGTGGTGGGTGACAAGGGTATCATTTCTTAGCACAGGATGATCTCAGATTTCAGAAAGTAGGCAAAAGTGGTAGAAGTGAACAAAAAGCAAGAGAAACAAGGCTCTGCTGGTTTGGTCTCATCATATTGAGGGAGAATGAAAACATGTGAAGTGTGTATACCATCGGCCATTACTTAGGAAAAAAAGTAGAGAATCACAAAAATTAAGCTGGATGAAGTAGTCAGTAAGCATACAAGTATTTACTTGGGTTTCTATATCTTTTCATTACAAATATAACATAACAAGTCGCTCAAGTGCAGAACATACAAACACGTCTTTCCCCGTTTGTGAGTCTCCTTCTATGAGCTCTTTGCCTCGTTTGGTTCAAAGTATATAAGTATTTATATATTTACATCACATCACCTCTTCCCTTGTCTTTTCCGAAATTTTGAGTCCTATCTATTATTCTTCATCAGTTCATTCACAGTACATTCGTCAAAATTCTTCGGCTGACAATGCCGTCGATTTGGATATCTGCTTTCGATAAAATCACTTTCATTATCAGTTCCGTTTTCTATCTCTTCACGGCTATCATCAAATTTATTCGGTACAATTGAGTCGGAGTCAGAATTATCCGCTTCATTAACCTCTCTATTTCTTTCTTTACAGAAATGTTGGAATAAAGAATCATATTCATCGTTACTATCAGTGTCTTATTCAAACTTGTTGCGATTGGCCTTCTTTGACTTAATCGTAACATTCTTAAACTGGGATACGTCTCGTACTAATTTCTGCTTTCCTCTTTTCGCAGTAATCATAGAACCTTTCTTCTGAACAACCTTGCATGGTTTTCTATCAAAAAACGGCTTGATCGTCGTTTTCTTCTGTTTCGCTAAGACATCGTCACATTCAACGATTTCAGAATGGCAAGCGTTACGTTTGTTATCATTATACATTTTAGATCTTTCATTATTACGACTATGTCTGTCTTTCATTTCAGGTGTAACATATTTCCCAGTATAAATGACAGGGTACCAAATTTGCAGTGGCCGTTGAAACGAGAGTTCAGCTGGACTTTTACCTGTCAAACTATGCGGCGTAGCTCTGTAATGCAACATATACTTATGAATTTCTTCCTTGGGATATTTGCCATTAATGATTGCCGTATGTTCAACCTTTCATAACATGGAGATGAAATTTTCAGCAAATCCGTTCGCTTTGGGGCGTTCAACTGTAACTGTTTGGTGAAAATATCCACGTTTCTTTGCATAAGTTCTCATAGCGTCACTGTTAAACGGAGGTCAATTAATACCATGTGCCCCTAAAATTCTATCTAACTTGGGAAAAACTTTATCGCCTGCAATGGATTCAACTATTTCCACTTTAGGAAATCTAGAAAAGTCATCAATGACCAAGAAAAAATAAAATGACTGTCCTATAGGCCATTTAAAGTCCATATCCAAGTATTGCCTTGGTCGTTCTGGTAACTCAGATGGTTTATCGGGCTCATTAGTATTGGTAGGCGTGTAGTCGCTTGGCATGAGATGCAACTTTGACCAAACTCTTCAAACATTTGGTCCATTGTCGGAAACTAAACTCGAGATTGTAAATATTTCTTCACTTTGGTCACTCCTTGATGTCCAATATGACTCAATTCGATAAGATCTTCTTGAAAAGCCTGCCGAATGACAATACGGTCTCCAAGTAACGCCATTTGTTTTGCAATCGACAACTCCGTGAATACCTTTCACAACGAGTTCGGTACAGTTGTGTGGGATGTACCCTTTTCTCAAAATGTAGTATTTCAGCTTGGCCATCAAATTACTTTCATTAGCGGCTTTTTGCAATATCTCAAGTGCAATAATAGAGTTCATGAAAATTTCAACATCTTCTTCTTCAGGTCCATCTGGTAGTGGATGGTGGCTGTTGTAATCCGTAGAATTGCTCTTCCCAGGTCGATATTCCACCCCAAAGTTAAAACTTTGAACACAGAGTATAAGACGCTCCACTCTAGATGGTCCTTGTTTTTGTTTGCTATTATACAAAAACACCAGAGGTCGGTGATCGGTAGCAACCACAAACGGATTCCCATACAGATACATTCTGTTCGAAATGATACTCAATTGGAGGGCTAAACTTTCTCCTTCAATTTGAGAATATATTTTCTCTGTTTTTGTTTGTGTGCGGCTGGTGTAATTCATGGCTTCCAATGCCCAGTTTCTTCTTCTTTCTGATATAATGTTGCCGCAATACTTTCAGGTCTTCTGTCTACTATTAATTCACTTTTTCTTCCTTGTGCCCAATGTCCCATAACCGTGTCATTAGTAAAGGCGTTCTTCAACAACTGGAACAATTTTTCACATTCATCAGTCCAACAAAAGCGTGCAGTTTTTTTCAACATAACTCATAATGAAGTGGTAACATCACTTCTAGTGATATTACTGCCTCATTACGAGTCAAACAGAAACATTTGATTGCATTGGCACATTTAGAGAAATGATTCCACATCAAAAGTCAACCAGGGTGTGGCTTTTGTGTGAATTGCTTCGAATTTTTTAGGATCTGGTTTCAGCCCAAACTTGTTGAATACGAATCAAAAAAAGTTACTTCTTTCAAATCAGAACAACATTTAGTTTTACTTAACATTACATTGAGAGTCAATACTCCATTGAAAAATCTGTGCAAATTTTTAAGATGATCATCTTCAGACATGCCGTATATCATAACATCATCACGAATTTGAATAACTCTTTTAAGTCCTTTTAGGCTGCGACGAAACCTCTCGTGATATTCCTGTGAAGTCGGACCAGCACTTTGTACTAATCGTTAAATTTTATAGAGTTCTTCTAGAGTGTAAAATGTTGTCAATTCTCTCGACTTTTCTCCAAGCTCCATCTGATGAAATGTTTCTGTAAGATCTATTTTACTGAAACATGTAGCTTCATTAAGTTTATCCCTAAGATCTTGAATAGTAGGAACTGGAAAATGTGTCGACTTAATGGCTAGATTAGCATGACGCATATGAACAGTCAATCTGATTTTGTCTTCGTTACTCCTCCTTTCTTCCACTACAACATTTGAGATCGATTTGTGTTCAACGGTAGAGTCCAATGCCCCTGCAATGACGTCAGTAGTTGTAAGGAATTCTAAATGTTTCGATAGTTTTTATTGATAACCCAGAGGTACTTTCCTCTCTTTTTGAACTACTGGTTTGATTGAGGAATCAATGTTGAAATCCACCGATTGCCCCTTAAATTTTCCAATCCTTTTGAACAGGTCACCATATTCTTCAACTAACGCTTGGACAGGACCTTCTTGAGGAGTCCCATTCTGACTAATTCTATTAACAGTTCCTTCCAGGTCTATATGCAAAATTCCAAGGTTTTTTTTGCTGCAACTGATCCAAGTAATGATTCGATTTTATGTCCTTTGAGAATGTATACCCATTCATTTATGGATTTACCGCACTTGGTTTCCAAGGTAACATGAGCAACACCAACAACATTAATCTCAGGCTGAACGCCAAATGGACGAAGTCTCGCATTTGTTTTCCTTAATGATGCATTTTTCTTCACTTTCTGGTACACTTTTTCAGACAGAAGGACTTTCTTACATCCAGAGTCTACTCGTATGTCAGTTTCTGTTCCATTGATCAGTATTGAGACTACCTCGTCATCTCTTAGACTTTTGTCGTCGATTTTGTTTACCGAAACTACTTGTCCAGCCACTTGATCGTAATCACTACTTTCTCCCCTGTTTGATGCTGATACATCAGTGCGTTCGGCATCTTTAATTTCTCTGACCTTACCAGGACAGACCTTAGCATGCGAAAAATGTCCCTTTTTCGAACAAGCTTTGCAAATTTTTCCCTTAGCAGGGCATTTTCCTTTTTGATGTGCTTGAAACCTAGCATATCCACAAAAACCACACAGTGACTGCTGTTGATTGGGATTCTGCTTACCTAGAGGCTTTGCCATTTTCCTTTGCGGTGGGTCATGTCGAGTGTTCATGGGATTAACTGATTCGCTCTTTTCCATTTTATTGGCCTGAAAACTACTCGATTCCATAGCGATACCTGCTTTTACAAAATCATTATAACTCAGGCCTTAAGACAATGTTTTTTCTCGTAATTTGTTATTCTCCTCCTGTATAAGTATCGCATCTCTTGCTGTCCTTTCAGGAGTATAATTATGAAAACCACATCTATTGGCTTGTTCCATTACTTTTGCGAACCATGATGAAAACGATTGACTGTCTCATGGCATTTCACAAAATAATTTATATACTGAATGCATACCATTAATTTGTGCCGTTAACGCGTCTTTGGTTTTTTGGACTGATTCATCGAAAGTATTGACGTGTATTGCTGTGCTTAGGGCAAAGGGGAGCAATAGTGTTGTAGTTGCATAGCTACGTATTGCCACATACACGAACGTCAATGACCCAAGTCCAAAGTAATTGTTTGATATGTTGTAATCTTAAAGTTTTGGGTCATCTGGCCACCTTAGATAAACACAATTACGATTAGCGATTAGCAACTGTAAATACCTATAAATATAGATGAAATATGTTGTATGAGACTGGTGTAACAGTCAAGATAACAGACGCACCTCCTGTTCAGGTGTCGTATTGAAACCACTGTGTTCTTTTTCCGCGCAAGCTTCAGTTTTCCTCATCGATACATAAAAAGTATCATCTGCGGTAACTTTACCTTCATGTTCAAATAGTGTTACCATAACATCACCTCCCCATATTTGTGAAAAGGATTTCTCTTTCACATCACCTTTTACGTCTGCAGCAGTAAACACTAGCTGTGCTCTTTTAATGTACGTATCTAAATTTTCAAATGTCTGACAGAGATCCCTGCCTTTTCAAAGTTTTTCGAATGCACTATATACACCTTCCGCCATATTGATTGGAAGCAGACATACGAGATTTAGACTTGATACACTAGGCTATTTTCGATAAGTTGTACAGTTGAATAATAAAGGCAAATTCACCAAACAGCGAGATCAGTTCACTCAGTCGAAGAAAACAAAAATGGTCACAAAATCCACTCACTCGAATGAATTCATCCACTTTTCGTCGCCAAATGAAGCAGTCAGTAAGCAGACAAGTATTTGTTTGGGTTTCTATATCTTTTCATCACAAATATAACATAACAAGTCACTCAAAGTCTAGAACATACAAACATCTTTCCTCATCTGTGAGTCCCCTTTGCCTCGTTTAGCCCAAAGTATATACATATTTTTCTCACATCGGTGAAGAAACAGAGTGCAGAGCCGCATGAAGGCAGTTTTGAGATAATAATAATAATCAGCACTTTTCGCATCCAAGCCTTAATTTACAATTTCAACTTTTCTGCTTGTGCAGCAAGGAATACTTCTTTTCTAAGCTGTGTCCACTTCGCTCTATCGTTAGCAATATTTATTAACTTTCGTAAATCTTTGTCTGATTCGAATGAAGATATATCAAATGATATTGTTCCTCTTGCAGAAACTTGACAAATATCTCGGTCTATCATTACAGGTAACGTGATACGTTGTCTGCCAGGAAATTTTGATGCGGTTGATTTGGAAAAATATTGTGTCATTGATTTCTGTGCGGGGGTTTCACTATCCATGCGCAGGACATGTCCAAAGAGACGCCATCTGTGGTTTNATCTCGGTCTATCATTACAGGTAACGTGATACGTTGTCTGCCAGGAAATTTTGATGCGGTTGATTTGGAAAAATATTGTGTCATTGATTTCTGTGCGGGGGTTTCACTATCCATGCGCAGGACATGTCCAAAGAGACGCCATCTGTGGCTTAAGATTTGTAGTGATAGATGTTGTTCGTTAGTTCTTTCATACAACTCCTTGTTTTTCACAATGTTCAGATACTTAATATGTAGTACATCTCTAAATTGCCGTCTATGAAAACTATCTAGATTGCTTTCATCCGATTTTGTCAAACCCCAAGTGCCGCAATTATACAGAAGAACACTTTTTACATAAACATTGTGGAGCTTTAGACGTACTGAAGGAGATATCTTGTGGTGCCTTATCCAGACGTTGTTGAGCTTTCTCATTGCTATTATTGCTAGCTGTTTTCTGCGACTGACGTCTTCTTTATCACCAAGTAGCGAACCTAACTTTTTAATATGTCTGAGATAAGGAGATCAATACAGGCAATTAAGCCGAGTGGAAGAAAAAATGCCAAGTTGGGAGAAGGCTGAAGATGAAGAATGGGTTACTTAAAAAATTGAGTTTTTCCCCACTCCTCAAAATTTTATATATGTATAATAATTTATATATTTTTATTTAAATTTACATGCAAACATAATATATATTAATTATATTATATTTTGCATTTTAATAGGGAGGTTAAGTAAATAAAGTAAACTAGACAGGCATATTCACCCAGAATATCAGGGTGTGGATAACCCTCCCCTGGACAGTCTCCAGGTTGCCCTTTGGCAAGGCATAGTACCTGGTCAGAAACCCCTTCCTGGGCTACAGAGCCTTTATTCTGTTGGTCTATCCTACCTAAGTGGTGGCAGTGCTTCCTTGGGAGTGGCAGCTTCAATAGAGAAGCCACCACCCAAGAATGGCCACTCACTTTCCTGTGAGTTTAGGCCTTTTGATCAAAGGCTAGGCCCACCACCAAAAACTGTGGCTGGTGTCAGGAAGGACATCCAGCTGTATAATGTCCTGTCAAATCCAATGAGCGAATGTCAGTGTATTCAACTTTCATACTGAATCAGTCAGGGTCTGGTTTAACCATGACTGCCTTTACCTTGGAAACCATTGAGGTACTGGTGGGACTCACAAAGGGAAAAGCAGAAGGTGAGACAAGAAGCTAAGTGGGCAATGGAGAAAGATGAAGCAGCTGAAGGAGTTAAGTATCACAATTCGGTCCCTGAATGTAGGACGTCCACTAGGAAGAGCAAGAGAAGTAGTGGACCTGATGAAGCTAAGAAAGATCAAAGTGCTATGCATGCAGGAGACTAAATGGAAAGGACTGAGAGCAAAGGAAATTGGAACAGGCTTCAAAGTGCCATGCTTTGAACCCAACTAGGGATGGTGTTGGTATCATCTCAGGCAGCAGTCTGGTGGAAATTGTGAGTTTTTCAGAGTGATGTCAATAGATTGGAAATAGAGGATAGGGGCTTCTGTGTAGTGAGTGTCTTTGGGATTCCAAGGGGAGGAGAAGGAAGAATTTGGGGGAGTTTTTGATGAAGCAATCTCCAAAGTGCCAGGACAGGACCAGTTGTTTGTAGGGGGAGATTTGAAAGGGCATGAGGGTGAAGGAAACATTGAAGTGGACTGTATGATAGCCAGACATGAGCAAGGAGAAGGAATGCTACAGGAGAGGGAACAGTAGACTTTGCAACAAGGTTTGATGTTGTTATCACAACCACAATTTTCCAGAAGACAGGTCGACACAAGATGATATACTGCATCAGAAATGATAACACCCAGGTTGACTGTATACTGTATGGGAGATCACAACTAAAGGAAGTAACAGGTTGTAAAGTTATACCTGGTGTGTGCATGACAACCCAACCCTGACCAATAGTGTGTGGTTTGAAGTGAAGAACAGCAAGGAAGGTGTCACAAAGAAAACCAACAAGGGTTAGATGGTTGAGGTTGCAAGTCAAGGAGTTGAACATGAAATTCCTGACTGAACTGTCAGTTGAGCTTGGTGAGGAGAGGAGCTGTCACTGGACCTGGCAGATGACAGCCAGAGCAATCAGAAGAGTTACTGAGATAGTACTGGGGAAAATTACACAAGAAATGGGAAAGGACAAGGTGACTTGATGGTGCTGTGAAAAATTCTAGGATGCAACCAAGAGGAAAGAGGAAACCTACAAAGCTTGGTACAAGAATAGGAGTAATACATAGAGGGAAGTGTACATCAGAAAAAGCCACAACCAGGCCACAACCCGGCCAAAGCACAAGGCCTTTTAGAAAATGCACATAACCCTGGGCACTGTGGCTGGACAAAGGATGATCTACATTATAGCAAAGAAAATGGACAAAGCAGCTAAGGACACCTAGGAGGCCAAGGTGATAAAAAAAGGAAGATGGGAGTGTGATAAGGAAAGGAAAGAATATCCCAAACCAATGAAAAACTTATTTTGAAAGGCTGATGAATGAAGAGAATAGGGAGGAAGGAAGGGCCTAAGAGGAACAAAAGCAGAAACAGGCTGTACCAAGGATCTGTAAAGAAGAAGTGAAGAAGGCCAGGAACAAAATGGAAAAACTGTGAAACCAGATGGGATATCAGTAGCAGTATAGAAAAGCCTGGGTGAGAAAGGCCTTGAGTTTCTGGTAGCATTATTCAATGAGATCCTTGAGACAAATCAGATGCCCTATGAGTGGTAGCAAAGCACAATAGTTCCAATCTTAAAGGATAATGGAGACATTCAGAGGTGGACAAACTACCATGAAATCAAGCTTCTGAGCCATATGATGAAGCTGTGGGAGCAGGTTGTGGAGGTCTAAATCAGAGAAGAAGGGGTAATTAGTGAACAGTAGTTTGGTTTTATGCCAAAAATGAGCACTGTGTACCCTATCTTTGCACAGCATATAGACTGGATGGAGCAGCTGGAAGAAGACAAGTGGTGTTTTATATAACAAACATATCAAAGAAGATCAAAGGCAAGGTGTATTGAACTGTAGTATGACCAGCAATGCTCTGTGGTATAGAGACAGTTCCACTAGCCAAAAGCCAGGGAATAAAGATGGAGGCAGCAGAAATGGGGATGCTGGAGTGAGAAACTGGAGTGTCAAGAAAGGATCATATTAGAAATGATGACATTAGAAGTAAAGCTGGAGGGGGCAAGATGTCCAAAAAGCTGCAGAAAAAACGACTACAGTGCTATGGAATGTGTGAGACAGATTAAGGGTATGTGGGGAAGCAATGCATGAACATGGACTTCCTGGGAAGAAAGAGGAGGGGGTGACCAAGGTACAGATGAATGGAAAATATCAAGGAAGGCATGGCAGTGAAAGGACAGAGAAAGGACGATGGACATGACCGAACAAAGTGGAGAGGTAATATTCGGTCTGGCGACTCTTAATGGAAGAAGTTGACTGTAAAAAGAAAAACAAAAAATGATATATAGCCTTCAACAAGCAGTCGATATCACGTTTTTGTCACACTCTGGTGTAAAGGTTTCCATTTATTTTCAAAAATACTTCTTAGATGTATCATTAAAAAGCTTATTAAGAACACAAAAAAACCCCAAATTTAAAACGTCATTAAATAAAAAATGGTAATAAACACTTGGAATTATTTGAGTTTCTATTTCTTGTCTGCTTAAGAATATAGATTATTCTTGTTGGGATTTAACCTCATCAAAAACTTGAAAATTCTTGTAGTTAGTTCACATTTTAAAAAGTGTGACAATGGAACCTATAACAGAAAGCATAAACAGTGTAAACAAGTCTGGTCATGCTCAATAACAAAAGTTGCAGGTGGTGATTTAATTCAGTGTGGAGGGAGAGGACTCTTTTTACGGTGACATTAGTGTAGACTAGTCCCAATGAAACATATAAAATTAGGTATATGTACGTACAAAAGTTGAAAGAAGTTAAAAAGAGTAACATTAACAATAATAAAGTAAAATTCAACAGTGTAAAATTATAGTTGTATATTGATGTAAGAAAAATACAGGTAACAGTACTAAACCCTAATTTTTAATATGGCTCTATAAACAAGGTGAAAAATAAATTTAAAGAAAAGATAAAAGCTGTATTTAAGTAAAATGCTGACCTACATAAGTTCCTAGTTGAACTATGTTCATGAAGATTGTACGCAAAATTAGACCTGTGGTTGACATTAAGAAACACTCACCAAGATTTTCTTGATGAGCTTGGGCACGTCGTGGTGTGTAAAACAAATAGCTCAACATCAAGAACAGGCAGGCATGAAATTATTAATTCTGAGAAAAGATCAAAATTCACTTATCTTCAGTTTCTTCAAATATAAAAAAAAGATTACCCGAAATTCCAACTGAGAACTTTGTTGTTGATAAACCCACGATGTTCATCGTTGCGTGCTGAAATAACCAGACTTTTGCCATCAGGAGAGAGACCAATTAAATCACTGGCAAACCTCGACGTTGGCCGTATTCTTATATACACTTGAACTCCGTCTTTTTTAGCTGACATTACTCCGTTAAAAAAACCCTGATAAGATTTGTTATTAACTAGAAGAGTTGTGGTTTTACAAATGTGTTGGCTGGAAATGAACAACATTTACAAATAATACAAGTTCTGATTGTTTCCTGTTGTCATAACAACGACTTAGATCGGTACCATTCTATTTCATGTCTGCATGATGTAATAAACATGGTGTTATCCTACATGTGAGACTGACAAAAGATAGCCATAATGGAGGTTGTGGTAGGAACTTACAATCAGGTGTTATTTGGTTTCCACTTAACAACATCTAGCCCTCAGGAAGGAGAAGAGGTATGATTCAGTAAAGGAACTCTTTGAATAAATACTGTTTTTTGATAAAATGTCCCCTCTAGTAATAGTAACATTACACAGTGACATTATCATAAGGCCTGTGAACCAACCCAACAGAATGAGTTGTTTTCTTTCCTTTTAAACTACTACAATTTTATTTGTATTTTATTGATGTATTTAAATTGTTATATTACCAACCACCCTACACAGTGTTTTAACTTCCTTGGTTGATTTTAGTTGTTTATTGGTCGACCCTATAAGTTAATAAATATGAACATTACAATGATGATTTATTTCAATATAAATATAGAATCTGGGATAGTAATGTGATGTGCGTTTCTTGTACAGCGCTTTTAGATGCTATTTACTAGGCCTTGATTCCCCCAGATGTATGTGTGCCTTGCATGCTACTATCAGTGCTTGCTCTAGAAAAGGTACTATTGGTTTCTTGGTCGTGTACTGAGAAGTCTACGTTATATCAACAATGTACAAGTGTGTGTTTCGAAAAAAGCTGACAAGATTGGGAAACCTACAACATAACGTAAATGTGGGAGACTTTATAAAAACACCATATTATTAGTTGGAACCCTTTCAGCATCCAATTGAGAAGTAAACAGGAATAACTTTTAAAAGTCAAAAGCAAAGAACCTATTTTTATTCAGTTTTGATCATTATTCTTTCCAGTGAGTCTTTGGGGAATCATCATTCAGAGTGATGTAGAGAAGTTTAGTTTAAAGCGATGATCTTTCAGGATCAGGAACAGGAACTGAGGTAGCTGAATAACGTGTTTGAATAGATTGATCATTTGCCATAAGCACATGTTCATAAAGTAATGAGCCAAAGATATTAAAAGCAGATATATATAGTATTAGAGTCAAAGATGTTCTACATAACTGAGACCTTTGAATATAGCTCAGAAGAGATGTGTAATGGTGGTAGAAAACTATTTGCTGAAAATGGGGGGATGGTATAAAAACAATTTAGAAACAAATACGTAAACAAACAAAACAGACATATAGTAATAGTAAAATACTTTCTTTTATTACAAAGAGTATGTTGTAATATTGCAATAGAGAGTAAGATTCAAGTCAGGGAACAACCTATTATTTTTGACATGAATGAAAAGAAACCAAAAGGATAGATATGGCTTTTGGATTGTAAATAAAACAGCTTGAATCATCAGTTGATGACCTTACCTTACCTTACCAGATTTGGTAGATTGCTTGGGCCATTCTGATTCTTTGTCTCCATATGTCCTGATCTATCATTGCTGTTTGCAGTTATGTAGCACTAAGTCCAGTGTCTTCACATAACAAATCTACATATATTTTCCAAGGTCTTACCCTAGATGTATGACCATGCATTGGCAAAGTAGCAGGGATGAGATTAATTCATCTTTTCTATGGTAGAAATGTCCAGCAAAGTTGATGACCGCATTTGTCATTTTGGGAATTTAATATCAAAATGACAGAGAATATTTGGCTCCCAGCAGCATTGGCCAAATGCCACCATCAAGAAATTTATGAAGCCAAGAGATGTCAAATATATTTATACAGAAGTGCAATGGATCCAATCATAGTAAAACAGTAATAATAATGATGTTAGTAGTTGTAGAGATGAAGAGAGAGGAGTGCAGATCAGAAAGGCAAAAATCAAATATTGCTTTAGCTTCCTTTTTCACTGGTAAATGATGACCCATTATTAATTCTACCTTCTACCTGGTCATATTACAAGGTCAAACATCATCCTTGCCCATGGTTTATTGCTCATTGTTCTCTTGCCATTCTTCATCATAATCACTTTTACTTTCAACTTCAGTGTAATGGAAGTGATGTATATTGAGTTTCTTTCAGATAGCTCAGCAATGCTTGTAAAAGGATTATTTCTGATGCTATGTTTGGCTATACAAATCATATTCATGAAAATACCTTTCTTTTGTCCAAAAAGACTTGAAAGTTCTTATTCTTGGAAGATTTACAATAGTGTTATGTATTCTGGCAAGTAAATTTTTGCTCCACTATTTAATGGATTTTCAGCTTTCTAATGTCTTCTACAGCTGCAGCCAATGATAATTTTTGTTGGCAGTGCATGTCAGCATAATGACTTTATCAATTATTGATAAATACAATGAAAGTTTGAAATATAGTAAGAATTTTTATTCACTTCTTGGTTTATTACATAGAGAAGTGTTTATTTTAGGCCTCATATACCTGTAACACTAATGAATTTTAGAAAAAAGTCAGTTTGATTGGAATATCCTAAGGCTAACAAGGATTTAACCTTTAATATTTCAAGCTTTTTCTCATGGTCAGACAATGGATATGATGCTCAAGAAGGTACTCAACATTATTCATATTGATCCATATAAGCATATATGAACTGAATAAAACAATATTCTCAATATACTAAATCAAATGTTCTTTATCATACAATACCATGCATTCAAGGATTTATGCCTCTTCAGGTGTCCAAAGTATACCAAATTTTGTCTGTTTACAAGATGCAATGTCTAATTTTTATTGACACCATGCTCTGAATGAAAACTGTCTAAAGACAGTTTTCATTCAGTTTTTTCACCTTTTCAATGTCCATAATTCAGAGTAAGTTGTAATGGAAAAAACATATGAGCAGACTATGTGAAGCATTGTTCTTTTATCTTGAGCTTTCCATATTGGTTGCAGTCTTTGTAGTGCATTTGCCCCAAATTGAGCAGTCACCATCACCTGTGACCAATGAGCCAAGATATTGTAAATTTCCATCAATCTCAATCTTGGTTTGTATTTTAACAAAACCCCATATTTTTATTTACATTAATATTCAGTCCATAATCTTTGCTTCTTTCATTTGCTTCATGTATGAATTTGTTCCATACATTCCTTGAACTTGCAACAAGTGAAAAGAAGAATGCCTGGAAGTGCTACTATGAGAAATTGTTGAACGCAGAGTTTTCTTGGGAAAATCTTGGAGAGGTAGAAACAGTACCTGGACCAGCCATTTTTATTGAGAAATAAATGGTGGGGAAAGCAGTAAAGAAAATGAAGAAAGGCAAAGCAGCCGGTCCTTCAGGAGTTGTGCCAAAAAGATGGTCAAAGCTGCAGGTGAAAGAAGTATAGAGATGATCACTGATCTAACAAATCAGATCATAAGAGATGGTGTCATTCCTGAGGATTGGGAAATAAGTACAATTATCAATTGTTGCAAAGGAAAAGGAGAAGCTCTAGGAAGAGGTAATTACAGAGGATTAATGCTAATGGACCAAGTCCTGAAAGTTGTTGAAAGAGTTATGGAAAAACAAATTAGAAGTGAAATAAACATTGATGACATGCAATTTGGTTTTATGCCTAGACGAGGAACTATTGATGCCTTAGACAAATGCAAGAGAAGTACCTCAGGAAGAAAGGAAGCTGTGCTTTGCCTTTGTAGATTTGGAAAAAGCCTTTGACAGAGTGCCAAGAGAAGTTGTTGGGTGGTCTTTACGGAAACTGGGAGTAATTGAACAGCTGATTAAGGTTGTTAAGGCAATGTACAGAAATGGTAAAAGTCAGGTAAGGGTCAACAGTTCCTTTCCTGAGAGTTTTGGTGTGGGAGTTGGAGTTTATCAGGGATCTGTACTAAGTCCACTTACTTTTTATTTGTGTTTTGGAAGTACTGTCAAGAGAGTTTTGAAAGGGTTGCCCAGAGGAATTGCTACATGCTGATGACCTGGTTCTCTCCAGTGAGACATTAGATGGTCTACTTGCTAAGTTAGAGACTTGGCAGAAGGGTTTGGAAGGTAAAGGTTTGAGAGTGAGCATGGGAAAGACAAAAGTGATGGTCAGTGGTTGCAATTTAGGAAAGCCATTGAAGAAAGAAAAGTTTCCCTGTTTAGCCTGAAGGAAAGGAGTTGGGAGCAACTCAATCTACTGTGGTACTTGCAAGCACTGGGTACATAAATGGTGCAGTGGAATAAAGGGCAAAGGTAGAGTCTACCAGGCATGTCTACATAGCACAATGATGTATGGCAGTGAAACTTAGTCAGTGAAAGCTAAAGATGGCAGCCATGTGGAGTGGAATGACATGAGAATGATAAGATGGATGTGCAATGTAAGTTTGAAGGACAGGCTCAGTTCTAATGAACTCAGAAGGAGATTGAATCTGGACAGTACTGGCAGCTGTATGCAGAATAGGAGGCTTCGTTGGTATGGTCATGTGGAGAGAATGGACAAGAATGCTTGGGCAAGTAGGTGCAGAACAACAGGAACCACTGGCAGAGGAAGACTGAAGAAAACATAGGAGGAAGTGATAAGTGACAAATCTTCACACATAACCTGTGTAGTCTTGAAATGGCATTTTCTCCACCAGCTTGAATCATCTCTGCAGGTATGTTATCACTTCCAATACCATTTTCTTTTCATACTTTTGACAGCATTTTCTGCTTCTGATCTCAGTGGAGGTAAATCTAACTCTTCATAAGCCTTGCTTGCCTTCATTGTGTTCATTCTTGGAGAACATTTCTTGGTCAAGTATTTTAATCATACATTCCTTAAGTATCATGATTCACATAACAAGCCCCAAGTTCTGCACATTGCTCTTTCAGCTATTTGCACTGGTCTATGCTGCAAGATCTGTAAATCTTGACCATTCCAGATTGATAATTGTCATTGATGAAGTTGATTACTCAAACTTTCAGCAATTCTCAATCAAACCAGGACTGTCATCTGATATTCATGGCTTGTGGTTTTTCTTCATTTTCATAAGATGTTTCTGTGCCGTGACAGTGGCTGCTTCTTTATTCTCTCCCCAGAGTTCATTCAGATTCATTTCATCACCAAGAGTCATCAGCTCAGGAAATTGATTTTATAGGTCAACACCAAATTCACCAGAATGTTGTCAAAATCAAAGTGAAAAGTATAGGTTCTCTCCTTATCTTCTTTATTTTCACACATCCATACATAGTACTTGATGGCCTGATCCACAGTCTGCCCCAGAAAATGACCGTAGATTTAACACTGTTGGTTGTACTTTTTTCTGCAGAGGAATATGATCTATTTGATTCCTTTTCCTACCATCTGGTGCCACTCAGGCTTAAAGTCACCATTTGTGATGTTGGAAGAAAGCATTGATTACTATCAGATTGTTTTTGATGGTAAAATCTAAAAGACGTCTTTTTGCATCATTTCTTTCACCAGTTCCAAATTCTATATGTGCATTTTGGTCATTGAGCACTGTTCAGTTCAATACCCAGACTTCACCAGTCTGTGTATTAGTTACAAGTCAAAGGAAGTGAACACAGAAAATGTAGATGCCATTTTGATTAATGACTGAAACATATAACTTGTTATTGAAATGCGGTGACTGGCGATAATGTAAACATGATGTAACAAAGATGGCAGGCAAAGTAGCATATGCAACATCCCCCTTCCTATGAAATAAAAAACTAAATCACAAGATTGGTGTAACATTATATCCTCATCTTGTCTTATGACATATCAAAGTCCTTAAATCTTAATGGGAGAGTAAAAGTCACCAAGAACATGTTGAAATGCTCTAATGACTTGCACACAGCTCTGCTACACTATAGAAACACACCACAACAAGGACATTCATATTCTCCAGCATAGAGAATGATGGGTTGTAGTACAAGAACTCTACTTCCAACATCTAAGTGTGCACTCATCCCATCACCAATTGACATCACCAACACAAGACAACAGATTATTGATAAACATATTACAGTAAAGATCAACTATGACCGACATGCAGGACCAGTACACTCTAAACCAGCTGTCAGTTCTTATGTATATGCAAAACCTCCACCACATAAACAGGGAAAACAATGGGTGTATGGACAGATAATAGAATCTGACAATCAGTCATACACGCTGAAGACACCCCACAACACACTCATCAGACGAAACAGAGTGCATGTTACACCAGCAGCTGCTCCATCAGAGCCTCTTATTATACGCACACCAGTACTTGTTCCGTATCAACCAACAAAACCTGCAGAACATTGCCAAACAACACAGAGTGTCAGCCCGCCGAGTGATTCGCCTCACACTACCACAGAACAATCAGATTTATCAATCACGCCCATGAAACAGACACTAGCAGAAATACCAAAAACTGTGACTAAGTCTAACACAGAACATACAAGACGAAAAATAACTCTCCCATTAAGATTTAAGGACTTCGATATGTCATAAGACAAGATGAGGATATAAAGTTACACCAATCTTGTTATTTAGTTTTTTATTTCATAGGAAGGGGGATGTTGCATACGCTACTTCGCCCGCCATCTTTGTTACATCATGTTTACATTATCGCCAGTTAC
>RDPX01000039.1:2385092-2406288 GCA_003991215.1 Morbakka virulenta
TTGCACACAGCTCTGCTACACTATAGAAACACACCACAACAAGGACATTCATATTCTCCAGCATAGAGAATGATGGGTTGTAGTACAAGAACTCTACTTCCAACATCTAAGTGTGCACTCATCCCATCACCAATTGATATCACCAACACAAGACAACAGATTATTGATAAACATATTACAGCAAAGATCAACTATGACCGACATGCAGGACCAGTACACTCTAAACCAGCTGTCAGTTCTTATGTATATGCAAAACCTCCACCACATAAACAGGGAAAACAATGGGTGTATGGACAGATAATAGAATCTGACAATCAGTCATACACGCTGAAGACACCCCACAACACACTCATCAGATGAAACAGAGTGCATGTTACACCAGCAGCTGCTCCATGAGAGCCTCTTATTATATGCACACCAGTACTTGTTCCGTATCAACCAACAAAACCTGCAGAACATTGCCAAACAACACAGAGTATCAGCCCGCCAAGTGATTCGCCTCAGACTACCACAGAACAATCAGATTTATCAATCACGCCCATGAAACAGACACTAGCAGAAATACCAAAAACTGTGACTAAGTCTAACACAGAAAACGTAAATGCCATTTTGATTAACGACTGAAACATATAACTTGTTATTGAAATGCGGTGACTGGCGATAATGTAAACACGATGTAACAAAGATGGCAGGTGAAGTAGCGTATGCAACATATTGAACTGGTCCATGATGACAACAAAATCATTAGCTGGCACTTTTTCCATAGGATTTTGCAAGGAGTCTTAGAACTCCTCAGCTTCTTCATTATCTGCTGGGTTTGTTGAAGTATAGATTGTGGTAACTGAGATATTTGTTGGGTGACCTTGAATTCTCACAGTGACTAACCAATCACTCATAGAATTGTATCACAACAGGGCATTTTTCACATTAGATGACAGATCAAGGTTGGCTTTTTCTTTTATTCATAGGAATAAACAACATTTGCAAATAATTATAACTTGCTGATGATGATGCTAATGCATTGAAATATATTCATCATCATCATCATCATATTCGGTTTAACGTCCGTTTTACATGCTAGCATGTAATTGAAATATATTCAATTACTTATTATAGTTTTGGTGTATAACCCAGAATTTTTTTAATTAAAAAACAATGTATTATGTTATAAAAATGTATCACTGATCACTTGGCTTCTCTTTGATGAAGAACCCACATACAAAGTGCCTTCTCTATGTTGGGAAATTTAACTTTTCCATAACGTAAACTTCTTAAAATTTTAGGTTTTGAGAAAAGTTTACTTTTTTTCTTCCGCCAACCATGAACCATTGATTCATCAATGTCATACTCTCTACCAGCTTTCCGATTTCCAAATTGTTCAGTGAAGGCAACCACTGATAATTTAAAACCAGCATGAAACGATCTCCTTGTTTTCGGTGCCATATTCAAAACAAAACGAATTGAAAATAGAGAAGAGCTCATGTTAGACGTTGTAGACAGAAAGAGAGAAAATATATTTGAAACGTAATTATTTTAATGTCGTCTGTCTAGGTCATGCAGGTTGTAAAATCATCAGACTCTCCACCTCCAACACTTTGATTTATGGTTAGAAACAATTTTATGCTGTTATGTAATGAAGAGAAGTTCTTTTCTGCCTGAGTGATGATTTCCTGGTTACGTGTTCATGCACATATTTTGATATCTTGAGATAGTGGTGGATGATTGGAGACACGATAAACTTTTTATTTTGTTCTAATAATTTTTTTAAGCAGATTACCCCCATCAATTTATTCTGTTACCCACATTTGTCTCCAGATAACCCACACTGCCGTATAACCCGCACTCAACTTCAAATTAGTAAAAATCAATGTATAACCCATGGGTTATATGCCAGAAATTATGGTACCACCATGACCCAACTTCTCTCTACCCAAATATATAAATGTACCTCCCTCTTTTATTTTAAGTGACATTTTCCTGACCACCAATGTATTGGTACAACAAGAATGCTGGTATTTTATCTTTCTAATTATGGGATAACCATATCAAGTTTGCTGCTGCACATAGTTTTGAGATCCAATTTGCAATGCATCAAAGTTTTTTTCCCAACCAAACTCTGGATTTTTTTTACATGGCACCATAATCAAGATGCTTATTCCCATTTGGGTTTAATGTACATTGATATTCTTCCCATCAACACTCCTGGAATCCAGCTCATCCCCAATGGAATTTTGTGGGAAATCAGGCCAGGAGGTTTTATCCTTTTCCCCCGTGTGTTTTTTCATTTTGTGCTTTGATTCAAGTTTTGCCATTGCTTTCCATTTGCACAGTGCCCCACCTTAGGAGATGGTTAATTCCTGCTTTTCTCTTGATTTAGCTGAGGGTCTGTCATACATTCAGCAGCTCCAGCCAGAATATAATACAGCAACTTGACACTCTGCCAGTTACTGCCACCACTGACCCACTCCCAACAGTGTTAGATATTTGACTCATATCCGGGACTCTAACAGGTGCTACCACCCCAGGTCTTGACTGACCTGAAAACAATGAAGACTGAGAGATAACCTCACTTACTTCATAGCTCTTGCTCTCCCAAGCTAGAGCATCATCATATGATGTAGTTTTATCCCATATTAGTTGGCAGTAAGTTTTAATGATGTTAATTGACAATAAACTATTTATAAATGCATCCCTTTACATTTCTGAGTTGTAGTGTTCAGACAATACAGCTTAAAAATCTCATTTCCTAGCAAGTGTTTTCAACCCATTTAAATGTTGATTTGAGCACCCTCCATTTTTTAATTTTGGGTGGACAGAATATGACATGCCAGAATTGTATGTTAAGTTCTTCCATAGATAAACTACAAAGTAGCTTTTAGTTTCTATAGAATTTGTGTACACAAGATTCTATATACGTCTGAGGTGCTTCTGGATCCATTTCCAGTCAGCAGTATGTATTTATTATAAAAGAAGAAAAAAGAATGGACGAAAAATTAAGAATTACTGGCTTTCATTCATTCTTGCAAAGTTGTATGCAAACTAAGCACTTTTGGACAATAAACCATTTATTAATGTACCTGTTAGCATTTTTCTTTTGTACTATTCAGATATTACAGCCCTAAAATCTTTTAGCATGTGTTTTCATCTGTTTTAGGTATTCATCTAAACTCTCTCCATTTTTTAAATTGTGTGTCAGATTATGATGTGCCAGAATAACCAGTTTAGGTTTTGCATACACTGATTGCAGAGAGTCTAGCTTCATCAAAACATTAACATTTAGAAGTGAATTCAAAGGTTCTATATAGTTTGTAAAGAGATTAAATATGTTGACTTGGGATGCAGAAGACTGTTTGTTATCCCCCCAAAGCAAATGATTTTACAAAGCTACTGCTTGTTTATTCTCAATGCTTTTGCTTTTTTGTTTTGTCAGCAGTAGGTGTATTGGATTCAACCCAGAGTCTCTGATTTTCCAATTCTTTACATTTTTTTAAAGTTTCTTTGCTAAGATATATATAGTTATATATATATGAACAATGTAATTTTCTGTATTGTCTTTGTTATATTTCACACCAAGGCATTTTTAAAAAATCTATGAAGTTAGCCCATGAAATATTAGACTTAGCTTATAGTGAAGGTGTCTTCCTTTTTAAGACTTTTGATAAAAGTCATAGTGAGACACAGCGTCAACTTAACGAAACCCGTAGAAAATCAGGGTAGTTCAACTCGCATGTCATTCATTGTACTATTTCTTGTTATGTAGGTATGGGAATTCATACCAGTATTTACAGACAAAGGACATATAAAATGCATTAAGTCTGTAGCCATTGGAGGAAGATATCTTGCTTCAGGCAGTACGGATGAAATTATAAGGTAATCTTAAAACTTAAACCTTTTCCCAAATTTGTTGTGTTTTTAAAACGTGGCAAAACAGTCAAAGCTGTGGTTGAATTTTCAACAATGGTCAGCCATTTTACTCTTTCCCTTTTTTATTAAGAACACGTCAATGTTCTCTGGAGTCCTACGTAAATGTTGTCTATGATTCATCAATGTATACCACATAAGAGTTGCCACGTGGAGTATATGTGTTATATCAATTATATATTTTTTGTAATTTACAAAATCGAAATAAAGGGCATCGGCAACAAAACAAAGGGAAGCGTGAAAATGCAAAACGTGAAAGGATAGTGCCAAGACATAATCCCAGAAGGAATACCACCTGATGAGCCAAAAGAACAACTGAGTGGCCGCATAAAGAAGAAAGGAGGGCGATAGAATAACCAAAAAGAAGATGAAGAGATGAGATGGCTCGTACCTTGTAGACCAAAACAGCTTCAGGTCAGAAAGAGCGGGAAAAGTTAGGCGGAAAATCAGCCAGCTGGGCATGACAAACTAAGACAATGTTTATTATAATGAAATAATTGACTTATAGTCTATCTATATGTTGAAGTATTGCAATGTAATGTTGTATATTTTAATCTACATACTCTTTTTTTCTTTAATTAGATTATTTGACTTGAAAAAGAATGTTGAGTTGGGTCAACTTCATGAGCATACAGGTAAGTGCTTCCTGCCAATAAAATATGTATCAATTACTGAAGTCAGTGAATTCTTTAGTTGCATTCGTTTAGCGTAATAAATTCTCCTCCATGGTTGAAAGTACGTGATTTAGACAAAAATAATATATAATATTTGTTATAGAAAATGTGAAATTGTTATTCGTCATTGCATATTTTTATCTCAAGTTGAACGTTTCACATTGATGTACCATGCAACACTTCAGACAATGTTTCTAGGCTTACAACTTGAAAAATGTGCCTGCCAAGTAAAGGTGGCGTTTTCATGACATGTGCTTTGCAGGAGAAAATTGTATGTGATTTTCAAGTGTTTCATGCACCGAGCTACAAAAAGCAAAGGTTATCTTCTATCTTCCGCATATTGTTTGTAGTAATATAATACACTCATTTGTTATTATCACTGTCGCTTTGCAGACAAAACTAATTCATAAAGAATTTTTTACTTTTTTCAGCTCAAAACCTTAACTAAACGATTGATCTTGCTAGTCAAAATACAAAAGAGTGTGATCAGTTCTATAATAAGCTGCACATGGCAGAATTATCCGATCTTCGCATGTATGTAGTGCGATATAGATGATGGAATTTTTGTACAGATGTATATTTTTTAACTGTTTTTAAACTTATTCTTTTATTGCTTTTAGACCTAAAGATGGATTTTAAAAAATCCGAAATATATTGTCAGAGAAATATATGCTCATTGTTGGTTCATTTATTTGAAACAAATTTTGATATGCCACAATGTTTTTATCATACATGTTAAATATAAACATTATTTGCAATTTGTAACGAAAATTACTAAAAAGAATAGCCATATAAAAACTTTATCTACAAAGTTGAAATGTTTACAAATAATATATATCTATAAAGTGTGTATAACGATTANCTGTTTTTAAACTTATTCTTTTATTGCTTTTAGACCTAAAGATGGATTTTAAAAAATCCGAAATATATTGTCAGAGAAATATATGCTCATTGTTGGTTCATTTATTTGAAACAAATTTTGATATGCCACAATGTTTTTATTATACATGTTAAATATAAACATTATTTGCAATTTGTAACGAAAATTACTAAAAAGAATAGCCATATAAAAACTTTATCTACAAAGTTGAAATGTTTACAAATAATATATATCTATAAAGTGTGTATAACGATTAATCTGATTAATACAGTTATAGTTTTATTGTTAGGGTCCTGCTTCGATATTGGTTCTTTGTATTGAGTTCAAGCTTTACGTCGTCGATCCATAATGCTTCGAGAGTCATGAGATGACTTAAGTATATTGACACGTCCTGAATTTCTGTCTCGTCGAAGTTTAAAATTGACTTACATCTGTGCAAATGTTCACCTACAGGAGTGCTTGTTCTTGTGTGTTCTTTTAAGTGAAGGAGTAAATGTCGGGTTGTTTGTCCGATATAGCACAATTAACATTGTGGACACTTTACTTTGTACACAACTCCGCTTTTTAAAAGCTTCTCTGTTGAAGGTTTCAGCGATGGCAAGACGGTTTTTAGTTTTCGTATAGTCATGATGACATTACAAAGTGCATTCAATCGTTTTAAACTTCTTTCGTAATCCTATGTGATCTTTCCTCGATAGCTAACGAAGATAAGTCGTTTTTGAAGTTCCTGTTTTTGGTCGTTTTTATTTTGTTGTGCATCGACTTCTGTATTGGGTTTGATGCTTTTCTCGAGTGTTTTTTTGATGATTGGATTGTAAAATTCAGAAGGATATTGATTTTTTTCGAGCATTATTTTTCCTTTGACTAGACTGGTTGAAATTCTGCCAACTGCTGCATGCACGAAAAATTCTATGCACTAGTCCTGACGCCACAGATCGTTTGTAGCATTTTGGAGCTAGCTCATGAAAGTTCATTGTGAGTCCTGTATCTGTTGGGTTCATGTACCTGGTGGAGGAAATGTTCGATTCAGTATGCCGAATTAACATATCTAGAAAAACGATTTCACCATTTACCTCTTTCTCAAACGTGAACTTTTGATTTGCGTGTAACTTGTTGATTTCGTTAAATATCCTGTCCAATAGAACCTCGCGGATAATACGAATTATATCATCCATAAAGCGAAAATAGATATTAGCATCATCTTTAATAAATTTGTCGTACTTAAACAATCAACCATTAGCTGATAGAGGAGCAGGTGGTCTTGCCATAGCCAAACCGTCTACTTGTTGGTATTAGTCATTATGTGTAAGAATTACTGTGTTACAGGTTGAGACTTTAATTGGATCTGTAGAAACTGGTGGTGTTGTATTTCCCAGAGTATAGATTTTCGGTACAGATGTCAATTGCTTCATTAAGTGGGACGTTAGTGTATAACGATGTAACGTCAAAACTCATTGACGTCTCCCCAGATTCAGGCTTTACATTTTTCAGACTATCAGAGACCAGTTTCGTTGACGTATTAGTTTTACATTCGTCTACGATAGAGAGCCATTCAGTGACTTGTAAAGCAATGTTTTGATAGGCTGAACCTGGCATCGAAACTACTGGACGAATTGGGACATCTTTCTTGTGCACTTTAGCCAACCCATAAAGTCGTGCAGGTTGGCTTCCCACTGGTTTTAGCTTATCATAAAGTTCTTTATCGATTTCTCCTTGTTCGCACATTGTTTTCAATGCAGTTAACACTCTCTCCTCTTCCTTTAAATCAGGGTGATTTTCTTTTGGAGATCACCTTTTTAGTTTGTACTTTTCCAATCCTTATGTTGAATTTGTGGCTCAACTTGTAAATAAAGGACAAGCGTAAAAAAGACTGGAGAGAATGGGCCTTAATTTTTTAGCTTTTGGTTGGTTCTCAAAGATTTTCTGTCAGCCTTTTTTATTAATTCCTGTGGGAAAATAATAGGGGACATTTGTATTTCACGAAGTTTGTTTTTAATGACAACATCTGTGTGCGTGTGTGTGTGTGTGTAAGCTGCTGGAGGTAGATTTGAAGACCACCCCAGTGAGTCCGATCCGGCCTCATGAAACGGGCAACAAACCTCCCCTCACCGCCAACAGGCCGATCGGTTTGGAAAGAAACCAGAAACAAAAAACTTTCACTTCCCAACAGGGGCGCCACCACATCAAAAAAAATCCCAAAATAGACGANTTTTGATAGGCTGAACCTGGCATCGAAACTACTGGACGAATTGGGACATCTTTCTTGTGCACTTTAGCCAACCCATAAAGTCGTGCAGGTTGGCTTCCCACTGGTTTTAGCTTATCATAAAGTTCTTTATCGATTTCTCCTTGTTCGCACATTGTTTTCAATGCAGTTAACACTCTCTCCTCTTCCTTTAAATCAGGGTGATTTTCTTTTGGAGATCACCTTTTTAGTTTGTACTTTTCCAATCCTTATGTTGAATTTGTGGCTCAACTTGTAAATAAAGGACAAGCGTAAAAAAGACTGGAGAGAATGGGCCTTAATTTTTTAGCTTTTGGTTGGTTCTCAAAGATTTTCTGTCAGCCTTTTTTATTAATTCCTGTGGGAAAATAATAGGGGACATTTGTATTTCACGAAGTTTGTTTTTAATGACAACATCTGTGTGCGTGTGTGTGTGTGTGTAAGCTGCTGGAGGTAGATTTGAAGACCACCCCAGTGAGTCCGATCCGGCCTCATGAAACGGGAAACAAACCTCCCCTCACCGCCAAAAGGCAGATCGGTTTGGAAAGAAACCAGAAACAAAAAACTTTCACTTACCACCAGGGGCGCCACAACTTCAAAAAAAATTCTCCAAATCGACGACCAACCAGATTCGAAATCACATGAAAGACGAGATCGATTTCTTCCATGGTACGGAAGAAACAGCTTGAAATGAAGGCTATTCGTTACCAACCAGTCAGGATAACCTAGCTAATCAGTATCCAGGCGTCACCACGTGGAGGTTACCTTCTTGGACGCCCAATGACAACATCTATTCTTGGGATGCTTCTAGTGTCTTGAAAGGTTATTTCTTCGGGGTATATTTAAAACTGCATACTCGTTAAATTTTTCCCCTGCGTTCTATATCTTCAGAGGTCACCAAAGCTCAAGAAGACAAGAAATCGAAACCACTCAACATGATATAAGACCTTTAATCTCATGTCGTGTCGCGAGATCACTTTCCAATGGTGATTCTTTAACATATGTTGATATCGCCTTTAGTTAAACACGCTGTTTCATTGTGAGTCACATTTTTAACCAAACTCAAAGGTTAGCTCAGTCCTTAAGACTTGCACGAAATAATGGACATAATTGATGGGGTGACAATGTCATGTTATGCACACAAAGCAAAAAGAAGACAAATCAGAAAAGAAACAGGAAAATGCAGAGGAGAACTTCACGATTTGTTCTTTTGTCGTGCCCGTTCTTACCACACAGATACAGCACATTTACTAAAATTTACTGCTCTTCATCCATACCCAGGGTGTCAAAATATCGCTAACGATTTGCAAACGCCCAATCCCGGAAATATTAATAAGACGTTGATCTTACTTTCGACACTTAAACAGAAAAGTTGTTTTTTATGCCGAGAAAACACACACAGAGAGAATAACAATATTTTTCTGGTTAAAAATTCAGGCTAATCAGCCGCAAACTATTTTAAGCTTAACCTTTAAAATATAAATGGAATGTTTTACTTTGATTATATGGTTTAAAATGCTCTAAGCCAAGCATTAAGCCGAATTAATCTACCTATTGCTGAAGGCCCATAAGACCATTGTGGTTAGTTCCCATTGAATTCCCTTTGGAGACAAGTTAATTGGATCCTGTCGTATGTATCATTGTTATGGAAAGATGACATTGTAGTTTAGCGTTTTCTCGTTTTTCAAATTTAATAATACGAAATTGGTAATACTCCGGTGTATAAATGCGTTTCTTATCATAACATTAAAAGAAAACGAAGCGTCACGGTCACATTAAAACGTGGAGCATTTCCAGCACAGTAGATCCCACGGACACAGAGACTAAGAAATACCGCTATACAAACCATAGGTTACCCAGCTTACGCTTAGTCATGAAAGCCCTAATATTCGGTCACATTAAAACGTGGAGCATTTCCAGCACAGTAGATCCCACGGACATAGAGACTAAGAAATACCGCTATACAAACCATAGGTTACCCAGCTTACGCTTAGTCATGAAAGCCCTAATATTCGGTCACATTAAAACGTGGAGCATTTCCAGCACAGTAGATCCCACGGACATAGAGACTAAGAAATACCGCTATACAAACCATAGGTTACCCAGCTTACGCTTAGTCATGAAAGCCCTAATATTCGGTCACATTAAAACGTGGAGCATTTCCAGCACAGTAGATCCCACGGACATAGAGACTAAGAAATACCGCTATACAAACCATAGGTTACCCAGCTTACGCTTAGTCATGAAAGCCCTAATATTCGGTCACATTAAAACGTGGAGCATTTCCAGCACAGTAGATCCCACGGACATAGAGACTAAGAAATACCGCTATACAAACCATAGGTTACCCAGCTTACGCTTAGTCATGAAAGCCCTAATATTCGGTCACATTAAAACGTGGAGCATTTCCAGCACAGTAGATCCCACGGACATAGAGACTAAGAAATACCGCTATACAAACCATAGGTTACCCAGCTTACGCTTAGTCATGAAAGCCCTAATATTCGGTCACATTAAAACGTGGAGCATTTCCAGCACAGTAGATCCCACGGACATAGAGACTAAGAAATACCGCTATACAAACCATAGGTTACCCAGCTTACGCTTAGTCATGAAAGCCCTAATATTCGAGAGGTTTATTTTGTTAGATTTGAGTAAGTACACTATGCGAATCACAGATTAGCCAGCTAAAGTTTAGTTTTTGAAAATTCTGCTTTTCTGGAGGTTTATGTCGTTAATTATGAGTAAGTAAGCTATACAAACCACATATTAACCAATTGAAGCTTAGTTGTGAAAATTTTGAATTTCTGATGGTTTGTTAATTATGAGTGGATACCGCTATACGAACCACAGACCTTCTTCATGAAAATTCTGATATTCTGGGGGTTTATGTTGCTTGTTAAGAGTACGCACACCGGAGCTGGAGCTTAGTTGTGAAAGTTCTGATTTTCTGGAGGTTTATGTTGTCAGTTATGAATACGTACCATTATACGAGCTCCGGCAATCCGGCTGAACCTTCCTCGTGAAAGTTCTGATTTTTCGGGACGTTTATTGGGTTACTAGTAACTAAGTGCTGCTATATGAACTTCAGATTTGGCAGTTAGTACTAGATCCTGGCTTTTGAGAGGTTTATGGTGTTAGTTATTTTGAATAGTGTTTTTTTTTATTTTCTTAGTAGAGAACTTATTGTATTTTGAACTACTTTTCACGCATTGCTAAAGTTTTCGTCGGAGAATTTGAGATTTGGTTTTCCTGCTATAAAAAGTAAGAGTGCCGTACTTCCTAAAAAGATCTTCCTTAAAGTTTCTTTAAGTTCCCATTTTTTTGTCAGGACAAGGCTCACTTGGTTGTCTTTGGCTGAATTTTATGAAAACGGAATTTTACACCTCCACCTATTGCTTGTGACATTTTTTTTGCTTTTATTGTGACCTGTGACCCTAACACCTTCAAGTCTAATATCAACTATTACTATATGCATGAATTCTTTTGACTTTATCATTCTTTATTTACTTGTCATTCTACCGTTTACTCAAAGTAATCCCATACCTAGAAGTGGTACTTCGTGTTATGTGGGCCAGAACTAGTACTAAAATACCAGACCCTATAAGTTCACACCGCAACACATGCTTTCATTAGTATAAAGCTGAGCTATTCTTACTGATCTGAGCTGGTAAACCACTCGAAAATAGTTTTGAATACGGAATGACCGAAGCATTATGACGTGCTACTTAAGTACGAATACTACTGTGATTACTTAAAAGTATAAACGCACAAAAGTACCCCGAAACAAAGAATGATATACAACAAAAAAGTAACATGACAAGAAGATTGAAGCAAAGCAGTACGTTTCAGACCACACATTTTATCGATGAAGAATAGTGTTGCCATGACTCAAAGTGATGATATTTATTTGATTCTGTGTAACTATTTGATGAAAGTAGAGTTCATGGAACTGATGAATGAGCCGTGGATATGAACTCAAAAATAGAGCAGAGATCAGTTTAACTGATTACTCAACACGGACTAGATCTGCACTGTTAGAGAGCGCTAATCGTGACTGTAGATATTTCTTTACCATTTGACCCATATTTTTAAAACAGTGGTGTGTGGATGGTGGATTGATGGTGTATGGTTGAATGGTGCTTAAGTTGCATCTTTGACATTTTTTACAAAATGTCTTTTTAAGTTAATAAATGGTCAATATCAGAAAGTCAATATTATTACACGAAATAAAGCCAAGATTTTATACAACGCGAATCCGTGATTCGCCGTTAACGTATTTCGCATTAATTTTTACACAATGCAAATTTTCGAAACATGATTTATATTTATGCATTTTGGAATTTTAATATGCACCTGAAAAAAGTTTTAAAAGTTTTTTGTTTCGAAGATTTTGTCCTCTCTTCACCTGATGGTGCTGCAACCACTTCGATTGGTTTTAAAAGAAGCCAAGGGTGAGAGAACGATACAAAAGATGTTCACGCTTTACAAAGGAACGGAGCTCACTCCCGCATTGGAAATGCGGGAGCGAGCTCCGTTCGAGGGAGGGGTGGGCAACCTACGCCCCGCGAAGCCATAAAATTATATAATTTTTTGTTAGCAAACATAATTGTCTAGCGGTTGCAGATATTGAATGTATTGAATAAAACATAACTTTGTCAAACTTAAGATTCAGGAAAAACTTTTTCACTTGGATAAATGCGAACACTTCGATAGCCACACCGGTGCGGTTTTCACCGGTGTAGTTTTGACTGCGTGTAAACGGGCACACCGGTGTGGTTTCACTACACTTTTGCAGCGAGGACGGCAATACTGAAAGCGAGGTTAATTTACATAATCTGCCTTTTGTTTTTTCTCTTTGTTTCTCTCTCTATTTGTTTCTCGCTTTTCTTATTACGTATGGCCCGCGTGAAAAAAATTTGGCCCACTCTCTGGAAAGGTTGCCCACCCCTGTCCAATAGAAACCGTGGTCAAACCCAAAGGAATTTAAGGCAGTGCGCCTTAAAATTTATATCTTCTTTTCCCCCTTCCATCAATCTCGTTCTCTCATCTGGCCACTTTCTTAATTTTATTTATTTATTTATTTATGTAGTTATTTATTTATATATAGTTATTTATATATTTATTTACCCTCGCTTTCTTCTTTCTTTCTCTCTTTCCCTCTCCCTTTCTCTCTCTCTCCCTCTTTCTCTTTCTTAACCCCTTTCCCTCTCTTTCTCTCTCCCTTTCTCTCTCTTTCTCTCTTTCGCTTTTATACCCTTAAATGGCAAGGTTTTAAGGTGATAGATAGTAACTTACCCGTAACTTAAATATTAAGGAGGATTTTTATTCATTTTTAGGTACAATCACTTGTTTAAAGTTTTTTGAGTCATCTAATTTATTAAGCGCAAGTGAAGATGGCACCGTTTGCATTTGGGATTGTAAGACATGGGAATGCCTCAAGACGTTAAAAGGTCACAGGTATTGATTTTTAGTTTTAATGTGGTGTATGGTTATCACTTTGAGCAAGGTGAGAAACCTCGTCAGTGCAGAGAATGAAATAATATTGGATTATTTGTTAGTTTATTTTTGTTTTGCAGTTGTTCCACTCAGTGGGGAGTGTGTGCCACGCGAAAGTTTTGGGGAAACCGAAAGCCAATGGTTATACCATGGCTCTTGGTTAATTTATTTCTCCAAAAGTTTGTGATTATATGTTACTTTTCACATATAAGTGTGAGAGGGATGAAGATGAATTCCATATCATTCTAAATAAAGGCCGGCGATTCATGAAAAGGGAATCGTGTTGAGGGTTTTTTTGCTTGTGCGTATCGTTTATTGATTTGTGTAGAAGAAAAAAGCAATTAAAAGGTCGAGGGGAACCAGTATATTCCGAAATGCAAAAAAATAAATCTCGATAGGATATACAGTAAAAATTTTGTTAGTGACTGTTTGTACCACTGCAACATTGTTTGGTCAGCACACAGACACACAGACACACAGACACACAGACATGCATACACACAGAGTTCATTCTTTTTTTTACTCCTCAGCTCATGTTGTTGTTTTTTTCGTTACTTTAGATCTTTTTCTTTTGTGCTTTTAAGCACATCCTCATTCGTTTTTCCACTAATCAAATACTCAAATGTTTTCGTTCATCTTTCTTGTGAACAGTTGTTCTGTTGGGTCCTTTCACAACAACAGAAATTCGAATTCTTTATTGACGTTCGGATCACACCAATGCAAGTTTTTAGTATATATTTGCGAATCGTGCTTGAAGAGTTTTTTGTAAGATTGTTCGTTGAAGGCCAAACTTTTTTTCGTTAAAGGGGCTTGAGTTGATGGCACTTTAACAATTGAAAGTCATGAGAAGTCGACTTTCAAAAGTTTTTTCATTAAAAAGTGAAATTGTCTGCTCTATGGTCATAGCAACGTGACGTTTAACCCCACATCTCTGTCATTCTTTATGAAGAGATTACTTTAGGTCATTCCTTTCAGATTTGTGACAAGGTGCGAATTTTGAGCCCCATCGTACAGGAAGTTAACGATCTATCCATAGACCACGTTCTTAAATAGTTTATTAAATAGAAATTCTGACGAGAAAATTACCAATTTAATTCTGGCGTGGCGTTGTTCTATAATGTTTGGACACTCTTTTTCAGCTATCAAGTATTAGCACCCTTCTAAAAAGAAAAACAAAGGGGCCTAGCCCGTTTTCAAGTCATATTTGTGAAACCTTTTTCACTGTACATGTATTTTATGAAGACTGAAAATATAAAAAAATAGAGGAGAAGGGGGACAAGCGAATAATTTTAGTTGCATTGAACTGGACAAAAACCACCGCGTTTTGGCTTTTGTCAGCCAACAAAACTATCGGCGTTATGTTTTTAACCAGATCATTTTTTCATCCTGACCTTCCACCTGATTACGTTTATCTCTCCCCAGGCTCCTAATGTTGAACATTCTATCCATATCTCCACAATTAGGCCGTAGATATCTCGCAGAACGGTAACTACCCTTTCAAAACAGAAGCATCTGTTCTTTTCGAATAGTCTGAATCCTGCCCTTTAACATTATTTTCACACTGGTGTACCGTGACTTTCTGTTATAGCAGATGTATGTTATTTCTTTTTTGCCGAAAAAAAAATATATTCAAGGAGAGAAATACGTTGTAATTTGTTTAGTTAAAAGGACAGAGGTTAAAATCGCTATCGAATTCCTCTTGTATAAGGACCTATGACAAGAATACTTTATAAGCTTAACTCAGTTCGCTGTCTTACTTAATAAACACTGTGAATTTGAAGATATAGATTTATCGACCTACCGTTTACTAAGCCAAACGATTAGAGCGTCGAATTCGGAACTGCAGCTGGGTGGCACACAATAATACATATGTAATCTTACACAGCAAGACAGTTATAAGTGATAAATACAGTTGTACAGAAACAGATGCGGGTAGGTTGCACTTTCGGTACTACCCTTTATAGTTCATATACAATAGCCAAGGGCAATAACTAAATAAATATTTGACATGTGACCACATACAAGAACGCGCATACACTTGTGTGCTTGTTGGGCTGGTGTCGCATTTAAAAAGCAACAATAGTGCAATACACAGATTGACCTTAAAAGCCCTTTCAGTTATCGACTGAAGGAAAAAAATGCTGCGGGGAATATTTAAAGAAGGAGGGCTTAGCTTTCAAGAGGTAAAAAATTAGGAAGGAATTAGAAGAAGGATATTTGGTGGGGGGGGGAGGGTTCGTCCTCATACTTTATATAAATAAAAATTCACGGTACTATGGCGTAATTTGTGGATCATAATATGCATAATGTATATTGTGTTCCATGAAATGTATACCAGAGTAATATCAAAGTAAGTTACAAGCTTAGAATAACAGTTATTTCCAGCCCCATTTGCGGATCATAATATGCATAATGTATATTGTGTTCCATGAAATGTAAACCAGAGTAATATCAAAGTAAGTTACAAGCTTAGAGTAACAGTTATTTCCAGCCCCATTTGCGGATCATAATATGCATAATGTATATTGTGTTCCATGAAATGTAAACCAGAGTAATATCAAAGTAAGTTACAAGCTTAGAATAACAGTTATTTCCAGCCCCATTTGTGGATCATAATATGCATAATGTATATTGTGTTCCATGAAATGTATACCAGAGTAATATCAAAGTAAGTTACAAGCTTAGAATAACAGTTATTTCCAGCCCCATTTGTGGATCATAATATGCATAATGTATATTGTGTTCCATGAAATGTATACCAGAGTAATATCAAAGTAAGTTACAAGCTTAGAATAACAGTTATTTCCAGCCCCATTTGTGGATCATAATATGCATAATGTATATTGTGTTCCATGAAATGTATACCAGAGTAATATCAAAGTAAGTTACAAGCTTAGAATAACAGTTATTTCCAGCCCCAGCAAAGCTACAAAACTCAATAAATTAGCTGGTACATCTTATCTATCAAAATTTGGTGTCACATTCCCTCAAAATTAAATATGTTTTAAATTTCCAGTTTTTTACAACTCAGTAATGTGATTTTGTCACATGTACTTTGTTCTGGGATAATTTTAGAGCGAATTTATCCTTATTTGGTTATCAAAAGGTGTGGAAAGTTCCGGCTAAGTACATACGTTGTGTACCTAAATGTGGTTGGAATTTTCTAAAATTGTAGGCGCTGGCGGAATCATTTTGATCCGTCATTCCCATTTTTCAAAAGCCTCTAAAAGTATCAGGTGGATAATACATTATACTATTGAAATATTATTTATCCGTAATGGAGTGAACAGTTTCTATGACTTTTACAAACCAAGAGACATTTTTTCCATTACTTTTCTTTTCTTAGGGGGCCAGTTTATTCAGTTTCGGTGCACCCATCGGGACGCTTAGCACTCTCAGTTTCAAAAGATAAAACTATCAGGTATATATTACAGGCTAAAACTATTCTGTTTACTGCATATAAATCTTGCTTCTTCAGCTTTTGTATTTCACAACCTTTTAAAGTTAAATATACTAATCGAATGCACGGTGGAAAGATTCAGTGGTTAGGGTTAGGGTTAGGGTTAGGGTTAGGGTTAGGGTTAGGGATGGAAGTTGGAGTGAGATCCGGAATGTGGGATGAGCGCGGCGAATGGAGAAGGAGATGTCGAGCGGCCGACCTGACATAATGTTGGAAAAGACCGAATGAAAAAGAAGAAGAAGAAGAGGAAGAAGATACTAATCGAATGTAAGATTTTATCTGGCAACATCAAAATTAAGAGAGATAATAAATGTTGCCGTACAAAAAAAAAAGGAAGATATGCTTTCTGGAATCATAATATGGATTCCTGATTTGCCTTGAAAGTTTCGGAAAGAACATACTTGATCAATCTATCAGATTACAACTAGATGAGTTTGCTTTTCAGCTGGAAAAGTACTGATTGTCATAGGCCCTTTACCCTTTTACTATTTTCAGGGTCTTGTTAGGGTTTCATGCAGGTGCTTGATATCATACTAAATTTGCTAATTAAGTTTAGTAATTGTGTTTATACATAATTGGACCTCGAGAGATGTAGATTATTGTTTTTTGTTATTTTGAGAAAGTTGCAGCTTGTATTCTGGGAGAGAGTGTAGATGGCTGGATTGAAATCAAAATTGTGCTTTTATTTTAGAAATGTGGATTACCATTTCATGTAGTTAATTTTTTTTGTTTTTGTGATTAAAATATTTGCCGTGTTTTCGTGTAATTAATTGAATGCTTGTAAATAAGATCATTGGAGTTTAATTTTGTAAGGGGTTTGATTTATTCGGTCAGTGGAAATTGATACAAAGAAGTGAATTTGACATGCAAAATAAGTTAAAAGAGGTTTCTATGAGATTAGACTGCGTTTCAAGTTATGTTAGCTCTGTTCGAACCAGCATATAGAAAAAGAAAGAAAAGAAGAAGAGAAAGAAGAAGGAAGAGAAGAAGAAGAAGACGAAGAAGAAGAAGATATAGAAAGTAAAGAATCAAAGGTTTTTCAAACATGGTGAAAAGGAAAATCTGAATTAAAAATCTGTTCATTTCTAAAAATCAATCTCATCCATATCCCAGTGTAATTCGTCAATGAAGAAGGACAGTAGACATAAGCTAGCAGTTTTGTTCTTTTGTATCCTGTCATGTTAAGATACAAAACCACGATTCATTGCAAGCATTATGGTTTAAGGATACTTGCATCGAATAGAGTTTGAAAACTTTATTCGATACAAGTATCTATAAAACCATAGTGTTTTTATGAGTTCAAACTCATAAAAAGAGGGTTTTTTGCCATTTATGCAATTGACAGTATTATACCAAGTTTTATAATCTATCTGCACTCTGATGTAACAAAATGGCCTATTGGGAGTAATTTTTTTTGTTTTTGTTTTGTTTAATTTCTCTTACTTGTCTCCCTATTTGTTGTATTTTGTAATGGTAAGTACCCATATTTTCTAAAAGACATACTAATTTTTGGTAAAACTTTGCGTCTTAGTTAAAATCTGCATATTACTTGGTCTCCTTTTATTTTTGTATTTAGCAATCACGTAGGTTAACGTATAATTAAGCGTATCTTGTATTTCACACTTTAATTTTTACTGTTTCTAGAACATGGAATCTTTTGACTGGAAGAGCTGCTTATACAACTAATATAAAAAAGAGTAAGCTTTATTTGTTCGTTGTTTTTTTATTGAAAATTCTGCCTTGTATTGATAATTCACAACGAAAGTATAATGTTCCTAATGTCAGTGAAGTTATCCGAGCACATTTCACGTAGCGATGTGCATATCATATGTACAGTGGCCAACGTTTTTTTCTTTTTCCTCAATAATCATATTTTTTGTTTTGTTTTAAAGCTGAGACAAGTGGGACTAATTTCTCTTCTGCGCTTCTCTTTCATACACGTGTTAATGCATATTTATTTGTTATGATTACTTGCAGGGTCGGAATAAGCAAATATTGGGTCATGTTGGCATTTTTGAATACCAGGAAGTGAGAGAGAGGCCGGGGGGGGGAACGAGGTTTTCAAGTTATTTGATTTTTAGTTTTTAATTTTATATACTTTTTCTCTCTCGTAAGAGGACACATGTTGACAGCAGTGTTTATTATATTTTTATTGTAAACAACTGAATTGTATCATCCTCTATAAAGATAGAAATAATAATAATAGTAATAATAATAATAATAATAATAATAATACCACAGTAGAGATGGAAGAAATCCGTAGAAGTTTGGAAGTGGATAGTGATAATGAAGAAGGGAATGATGGAAACAGGCAGTTGCCAGAAATAGAAGTGCAAGAACATGGACAAACGGAAGAGATATCAATGCAAATCAATAAGCGATTCTTTTTAAAGTTAAAAATTTTTAAATTCTCCTTACCGGTTTTCGCCTATCACCGGCCGTTATTTCGAACCCTGAATTATTTTAGGAATTAAAAATGATTATTGGTGTTTTATAAGGAATAATTACAACGAATAAAACTAAAGGAGAAGAACATTTAAAACCATGAAAATGAAACATTAAAAAACCTCTATATTTTTAGTATCAATAGGTGACAGGCCAAAATCAAGTACGGTCAAGGACTTGTTCTAGGCTGAAACAATCGAATCACCGCTTTTCTCCCACAAAGTTATGGCGTTAATATGAGCACCAGTTTGCCATAAACCAGCGATGTGTCTTTAATAGATAAAAATATTTGAAAAAATAGACAGTTGTCTTAGAAAATTGTTAGTGAAAATGTTAAATTTAGACCATTGCTACAAATGCTTAGATATATTAACTAACAGAAAAGAAGACCAATGTGTCTAAGTCACATTAAGACTAAATAAAGAGAGAAGGGCAACAGACGCCTTAGCGGACATACACATGTACAAAGTAATGTAAGAATAAACAACCTGGCATGGCTTGAGCTGATACGAAAATATTTATATAAAAGCTTTGAAGTGAAAAATGTAAATGAAAATGTTTTTTTCGATAGGCATCAAGAAATTTTCAAAAACAGGAAAAAACTGAGAAAGGTGCTGGACGGTCATGTGTTGTTGATGTGATGTTTAAATAATGAATAATTATACATGGAAATAGGTTTCTTTGTACAGTTGCATGTACAAGTTTCATTATTGAGGATTTGTTTCTATTCTGTTGTTTTTCATAGTTGCTGAGCTGGTCAGTTGGTCTCCTTCAGGAGATGTTTACGCTGTTGCATCAGGCTCGGAAGTTTCAATTTTTAAATTATCGGTAAGTTTCAATACCATGAAATTGTGGCTTTCATCTGAGTAGCGGATTCAGTCCCTCGATCTTAGATGTCCAATGGCCATCTAATTATCTTTGCTGATCCAAGCAAACAAGTCTTTTGCAATAAAGATGCCATTTGCCACATTACAAGTTGTTCAGCATATCTTTTAAAATTTTTACTCAGAGTAACAAAAGCTCCGATGATGATGGGCATATCACTACCTTCCTGACACTCCATAGCTTCGCCACTTCTCTTCTAAGATCTTCGTACTTATCTCTCTTCTCTTCGCATGCGGCATTAATGATTTTGCATTGAATCTTCTCGTTATCGTGTAGGACACTATCAAGTCGGTTGTGCTTCAACTGCTGCTCCGTTTGAATTCTAAAATCCAACTAGATCTTTGACTTTACGTTCTGTCCTTCACTTTACAAAGCTTTCAGTGGATGCATTTCCCAAACCTATCATATAACCAATTCCTATATAGACTTTGAGCCAGTTTCTCACTTTCAGCCACTACATGAGCAATGGCTTCTTGTCGTTTCATACATTATACAAATATGTGAACATCCTGTTTATCTATGTGGCTCCTAATGGCACTTGCCGTCAACTCCTCGTCTTGAGCGACCATCAACATCTCCCCTGTCTCCTTCTTCAGTGAACCTTTCCCCAGCCATCCCCATGACTCAACAATTTTTATTCCTTCAGTCAGATTCCATACTGGGCAGCCTTAGCTTCCCCTAAGTCTCTCCGTGCCAGTAGGTACTCAAGGCACTCCTCCACTTCGAGGGGAATAGCAAACTCGTTTGACGGGTTCTTTCTCAGCACATGCCCAATCCAGCTCCATCTACGCCTTCTAATCTCCATCCTGATCTTTTCCGCCAACGCCATCTGTAGCATGGTCTTGTTGTAGATGTGTTGCGGCCATTTGATTATGAATATTCTTCTGGAGCATTTGGTCTGAAAGGCATTCATCTTTTCTTCCTCCCTCTTGATTGATTTCCAGGTTTCACACCCATAGAGTAGCACAGACAAGACGTGACCCCTGAACAATGAGGCTTTCATCTTACGACTGATGTCACTGGCTTTCCAAATGATGGAGAGTCTCTTCATCTGTGCACTGGCCAGTACAACTCTCTTTCTGACAACTGCTGCCGTACCTCTATCCTTGTTAATTGTTTTTCCCAGATATATCAAGCTCTCTAATTCATCCACAATTCATCCACTCTCTCTCTCTCTCTCTCTCTCTCTCTCTCTCTCTCTCTCTTTT
>RDPX01000039.1:2406454-2425200 GCA_003991215.1 Morbakka virulenta
CTCTCTCTCTCTCTCTCTCTCTCTCTCTCTCTCTCTTTCTCTCTCTTACCCTCAGCTTGCGGTCACTTTTGGTGCTTGTTTTCGTGACTTGGCTTTTCTTTTCGTTCAGCTTGAGTCAAATTTTAGCAGCATTGTTTACCAGTTTGGTGGTTTTGTGCTGTAAATGTTGCGTTGTTGATGATAAAAGAGCGATTTCATATGCGAAGTCGAGGTCTTCCAGCATTGTTGTGAAGTTCCACCTGCAGTCCAGTTCTTTCGCCTTCTAGAGTTCTTCGCATCACCCAGTCGATTACCAAGAGGAACAGATATCCCAACACGTGCCCTTTCCCCCCTTTTTCCTTGTACCATACCGTCTTTTCTTTCAATAAACCTTCTTTCTTTCCCAATTCGACTGACAATACCTTTAGTGCATTATAATGTCTCCCCATATACTCTGACGCTGCTAGTTTTTTGCATCCTGATAAAAAGTGTTGTACCGTTTCCCTTAATTTACCACATAACCTGCAACTGTCTACTACAACAATTCCTTCACCTTTCTTCCAGGCTCTTGTTTCCACCATCTGTTCCAACATGTAGAATAAAGTTCCTGTCTTCTTCAGGTCTGTGTTGCACTTCAACCACCCCATAGTCCTCATTTGTCTATCCCAATATTATTTCACTGTGTGTTTTCTTGTTCTCGAAGTTCTTTAAACCCACTTCTTTTGTTCCCTCCTTAAGTTCTTTCTTTTGTTTTCTCCATATTAATTTCCAGTTGCCTTATCACCGCATCATCGCATTCAACAAATCCTTTACCAAATTTCACCTTCTTAGTGTATATCTGCAAAATATCTTCCACCTCCGTTTTGAACGTTGTCTGTTCTTTCTCATATTCATTCTCCCATGCATTCCCTAACCATTCGCTTATTGTCGTTGCCAAATAACTTGCCACACCTACTCTTGTCTTTGAAGCTTCTCCAACTTCCTCAACCCTCATTTCTATCTGTGTACAGTCTTTCATCACTAGCTTGCTTCCCGTGGCTGTAAACATCCCTTAGTTCATCTTTCACTATTTTATTCTGACATCCAACATTTTCTTTTCCAAGTCTACAAACATTCATGATATAACCTGCCATTGGGACCACTCTTGCATTAATGGCTTGCATTACATAGATGTTTATCATTCAAGTTTTGTTTGGTCATTTCTCTTGACCTTTTCCACAACCTAAGAACTTGTGGGCTTCATTTGTTATCTGGATCAAGTGTTTTAATCCTCATTTTCAGTACTGTCAATCCTTCTCCTTTTACCATTTTACCGTCTCTGAAGATCACTTCTGCACATTTCTTTACTCCATAACATTCTCCTGTATCCAAACTAGCCTTCACGAATGTCCGATTTATTACTTCCAGCTTTTTATACTTCCAGCTAATTATTTCATGTTCTGATTCAATACCTTAGTAAAATCGCCTTTGATCCTCCCTAAGTATGCTATTAGCCCTTTTCTTTTCATTTTTCACTTTAATTCTTTCAAACTTTACTTTCAAATATCTTAACTCTTCCAGCCATTTCTCTTTCTCCTTCAGTAGTCGTTGTTTTTCAATTAGATGGTTTAGGGATATTTCTTTCAACTTTCCAAGGATGTTCTTTTCTTTTTTTTGTTGGTTTAAACCAGAACCTCCTTCGATGTAATTCATTTTGCTTTTCTTGCTACTTTCTGTTTTATGCCTTTTAATTTAGGCCCGAATTTCTAATTCTTCTATTTTCTTTGCTTTTGTTGTTCTCTTACCTACTCTTTCCTCAATTGTTTTTGCCATTGCATATACTGCATCAATCACCTTACAGATACCATTTCCTTCTAAATATCTTTCCAATATAATGTTTGCTCGTGCTATCTCTTTTTTTCTCAGTTTTGCTTTAATTTTCATCAATCTTGTCCTTTCTTCAATCTTCTCTGTTGTTGTATTAGTTAACTTTTAAAGGTTGTTCAAAAATCTTGTTGTCAATTCTCTTTCATCTTTATCCCCATTATCCAGCACTTTGTTCTGTTCGGTTTCTACTCTCGTTGATATTCTTTCTTGTTGTTCCCGTTCTACACTGTTAACACTTTTGTTGCCGTCTTTTGTTCAACATTCTGTGCTTTCTGCTCACTTCTTCTCTCAGTACTTTTTTCCATCACATCTTGCCCTTCCCCCACTTCTATAAGTTTCATTATCGCTTTATCTTTCTTAAATCTTGCAGCATTAACCTTCAAGCACTGTGCTGTACTTTGTTTATTATTGTATCTTTCATCCCGTGCCTCCTTTATACGTTGCATAAAACCTACTCCTTTCTTCCTTTTATTTCTATCAATTTTAATCAAGTTCACTGTCATCAATGTTCAATTAGAAACATTGCCCCAATTTCCGGCTTCTACGAAATTATTTGTGGTGTCTACTGGTATGTTCCGGATGGTACTTGTATGTACTGGAGTGAAAATGTACTGGGGAACAGTTAAAATCAGTGTAAATTTTCTTTATACGATATGAGTAAAGCTACTGGAATATACTGGGATATAGCTTGTACTGGAAAAGTAAAGATGCACTGGAAAATGTTCTGGAATGTATTGAAATTTTGCCCCATTTTTTGGTAGCCATCTTGGTGACTTTGCCTGTAATGGTCTTCATATTAGTCAGTATTACTCATCATTCTTTTCATTTACAGTTGCGATTGATGAATAGTAGACAAGAGGTTGTTTCGTGCTGATGACAGATTTTCAATTTCCAGTTCCCTCCTTCCTTTTCACTCTGCTATGATCTTGAACGGTTTAGAGCTATACAAGATATTTCTTGTATTCTTTGGCCTACATTTTAATCTGGAGAATTTTCACCGTATTTGCCATTACTTGTTCTCGTTTATAAGGGACTGGGTGACTTTAGGACATTTGAGATTTGGAAGTGTTTACTTATTGATGTAATCCAGTTATATGTGATATTTTAAATAGTTATAATACCGAAATGTATTGCTGTGAACTCATCTCAACAGGTGTTGAGTGTAGTTATATACAACATATTGTCTTCTGATTTATTTCTAATTGTATTTGTCTTTGTTTCCCTTTTATTCTGCCTCTTCCTTGTATACAAACCAACCAGTAGCTTGTGCAGAAGTGAAGCTTTGCCTTTTGTGGAGTTTGATAATTCAGGAAGTGAAATAAGATAACAATAAATGACATGCAGCATTCTAATCACTGTTTACAAAGATTGGTTTCGCAGAATTTGTAAAAAGTCATTGGGATCACTTGTTACTGGCTAGGATATTTTTAACCATATACTTTTACGACCGAAGTGATCTTGCTTATCATAAGGATATAAGATAACTTGATAGTATTCCAAAATGCAATTTGCCCCAACAGTGTCATAAATGGTATTGTTCACCATTAAACTTGTTGTGGCTAAAGCATAGGTTTGTCTTCCTACCCCAAAAGCACAATTTTTTTTGTCAAAGTGTTATGAAGTAACACATTTCTACAAAAAAAAATACAAATTCAGTTTGATGGTAGGTGAATACGTCAAGTTTGAGGGTTAACAGTTACATTATTGGTGCGTTTACCTTCCTTTAACTTTGTTTTTCCAATTGTTAACATATCCGTTGGTCCATTAGAAACAGCTCTTATGAGATTTATGATCGAAATGGAGCCCACAAATGTGGTAGTTTGTTATCAAAAATCTTTTGATAATTTTAGGAAGCAAGCTCTGGATGTTCGGTAGAATACCAGAAGACTATACTAGCAATTGAATTTCTCAATGTAAGTAGATGCTACAACGTAATATTCTAATTTTTGTAGAAAACACTAATTTCTATTTTGTAAATAAGGCACTTTACCATTGACCAGATTCTCACTTTTATATTTTTATTGTATATTACTCTTTTCTACCTTTAGGTATAATTGGTTATTATTTTATTTTAGAGTATCTTAAAGAGTATTAGTATATACTATGTGTTGAATTACATCATTCATTATTTATATAAGAAAATTCTATTTAATATCAGTCCTCATATTAAGCCCCTCTCCTATTAGGTGCTTTTCCTTTTAAGCACCGGAATGAACTTAACTTCCTACGTATCGATTCCCCTAGGATTAATTATGGGTACTTTATTGGGAATGGGTTTTCCAGTTCAAATGAATGTGGAACGAGAATGCAGGTGTGCTTCTTTGATATGCATAAGGTCCTGATATGGTATATTTCGGTGCCAACATTACTAATTTATTTAGGATTCCTTCTGTAATTCCATTTTCCGCTAAGTGGAAGGGAAACCAACGCACTAAAAAGTTTTTAATGGATCTTTGAGCATAAAATTTGTAATCTCACATTTCAGTATTTCGCTTTGTTTAAATCAGCTATGAGTTAACTAAAGTTAATGTTATGGATTATACTGATAATAGTGATGATAATGATGATGAATATTATGATGATGATGATGATGATGATGATGATGATGATGATGATGATGATGATGATGATGATGACTATAAACCAGGCAAAGAAGTTTGCATTTGCGTAAAATCTAAGAATTGAATTGACACCCCTCCCACCCCATCCTCGCTACCTTCTGTGGTTCTTTTTCTCTGCTCGCAAAGTTTCTTTGCTACCTTAAATAAAGACTAACAATGAAAAAAAAATGGAATGAGCGTCGTCAGTGAAGAGAGAACGAACGGAAGAGGTATTAATACGACTGCTAGGATATTTCGTTTTTACTCCTCAGTTTGCCGAAACGACCTNTGATGATGATGATGATGATGACTATAAACCAGGCAAAGAAGTTTGCATTTGCGTAAAATCTAAGAATTAAATTGACACCCCTCCCACCCCATCCTCGCTACCTTCTGTGGTTCTTTTTCTCTGCTCGCAAAGTTTCTTTGCTACCTTAAATAAAGACTAACAATGAAAAAAAAATGGAATGAGCGTCGTCAGTGAAGAGAGAACGAACGGAAGAGGTATTAATACGACTGCTAGGATATTTCGTTTTTACTCCTCAGTTTGCCGAAACGACCTGTAAATTTATCTTCGAAAGCACCTTAATCAGGACAGTTGTGCGAATGTGTATTTGTCAGTGTCTGTGCTGTATGGTCTCACTGTATGGTCAAGGTATCAATGATCTCATTCCATTGTTGAAACAAAATCATTTAGGCTCCTTGTTAATTTAGTTAGAGAGTTGTTCGTTTTATATTTTGTTTAAGTGTATATCATAAATATTATTCTCTTAATTCTCTTCTTCTTAATGTATATATATATATAATAATAATAAATACATATATATATATATATGTGTGTGTGTGTATGTATGTATGTATGTAATTATTACAAATAGTGTATTTGTGTTGTGTTGTTGTGATCACTTAGCGGCTCAACACTGATATTCACTGATATTTTGTTGGTTATATCAATGTGTATTTTTCTTTGCAGACGTAATAATGAGTAATTACTGTTTTCGTTCGTGATAAATAACTTTGATACCGCAATTAAAAGCATTTTTATTTTGGTGGGAAACGTTTTTGTGCTGCCTTTCATCTGGATCAGTGCGCCAGGACGAGAAAATACAGATCAGCAATATTTTCGATTCGGTTTGATTTGTATGTTTTCATGCTTGTGTCTTTGGGAAGGCGATGATCAGCCATAGATCTTTTAACCAAAATAAACGTGATTTTTAATTCGAGATGGTTAATGTTTTGTTTTATGTCGTTAAACAGGGAGGTCACGAACATCAGTTCTAATTTTGGTCAGCATTGTTGTTTCAGACGTAGAAGGACCACACAAAAATTTGTCTGCGGTCCAAAAAAAGGAAAGTGTCTGTTTGTTTCCGTTTCCCTTTGTTTCTTTTCTGAACGTCTTCATTTTTTTATGTCAAATGATTGTAGGATTCAATTCTTGTCATCGGCGGTGAGTCAGGTGAAATAGTTTTTTTGACGTCCGAGAAGAAAAGGCACTTGGAAGGTTTAAAGCAAATGACGTTAGGTAGGATTTTGGAAAGTCTTGTTGGTTACCGTTTACCCTCTGCAGAATGAGTTACTTTTTTATCAGTATCATCAATCTTAAAGTGTAATAAAATATTTTTAATCGTAGGGGAAGGCGTGGTTGAGCATCAGATTGCCGTGCAAGAGGCTCCTGGTCATACTGCACCACCCCTCAGGCCATACTACTTCCCATTTATTTCTTTGTTGCAAGTGGAAGACAATTGAGGCTTTTAGCTTACACATGTTTTCGGAGAGTCTAATCAATAAACAAAAAATTAATAATCAAAGTAACCTTAAAAGTTCCTCACTGGGCATTGACGTTTTGGGTTGAAATCAGTTGCCAGTAAGACAAATATCAGAAATATAAGATTCCCACGAAGAACTTGTGTGGCTCCACTTCACTGCAGCTTGTATTTTTTTACTCTTTGGCTATTCTTTCGTGGTCTAGAGGTAATCATCTGATTATAGTCATCTAATCAAGGCAGAAATAAGGTTAATCTGTATTTACCCTCAGGTGAACAAACAAACCTTTGTTCAGCAATAGTTTCTAACAATAGCCCTTTTCCAAATTGCCGTTTCGTATTAGTCACTTTTCCCGACCTGAGTTGCCATAACCAATCACAAGTTAATGTGTTAATTTCTTTTATCATATCGATCCAATTAGATTCAGTGCCTTTGTTCTTTTTGCAAAGCAGTATGGGAGTAGATATAAATAAGGGAGGAGGTTGACCGAAAACACATTTTCCTCAAGACAGATCACAATGGTACACACCGTAACCAAAACGGTTTGAAGAAAAAGGTGTCTATTTAGGTCATTAACCTGCGCTGGTCTTAAGACCTTTTAACGAGAAACTGCTTCACAAGACATCTTTCCCTGACTATTTGTTATCAATAATGTTCCTCTTTATAGAGGAAAATGGAATCAGAGGTTTAATTTGGTGGAAGTATTTTAGAAGATCAATACATATGCAAAGAGGAATAGAAAAATTAGTTGTCATAACTGGCGTAGTTCTAATAGATAGCCACATCTAACGCGATTGGTTGTTGTGTAAGTATGAGATTGCCCATCTGGCCAGCTTTTACATACTTATTTTTTAAATAATACTGTTGTGGAATGAAGAAGTTTTTTGGTATACTGTGCATGCATAGGCAAAAGAGACGTTTTTTCTATGGATGTGAAATATTATTTGACAAGTCAAAATTACCAGTTTCTCTCTTTTCGAATTTCGAAAGAAATTTGGTAAATAGGTTTTGTGTACACGATTTAAAGAAATGGTAAAATGGGTAGCTTTCCTTTTAATATAAATGCTAATTGCTGTAGTACTGTCGTAGTGAACTTAATTAAACAAATTAGGCCGTTATGAGACAACCTGCTGACACTTTAATAAATCGGTGAGCCAGCTAATAAGCGTGTGGATGAGTGAGTGAGTTAGTTTGAGTGAGTAAGTTTGAATGAGCACGTATTTAATTGCGTACTCTTAGCCGGCATTGATAGAACTTTTCATTGGTTTGCATGGCCACAAGTTCAAAACAGTAAGAAAACGTGCAAGATAATAACAATGAATATATTTAGACCCTTGTATTACCGAAAGACAAAGTAGCACGTTTCGACCTGTAAGGCTTGTAACAAGTCAACAGCAAAATGAAAGGACAGATAATGCCGTGTTTTATTGTATCCTGTATTGAAAGATATCCTGTAAGATGTCCTGTAAGATTTCCATACATACATAGCCCCAGAAAGAAAACTATTGGTCTCGTTTTAATAATTATGTGTCCATATACTTTCACCGCTATCATGTTTGATCTTAATTTTCTTGTTTCTTTTTGTGTTCTTGGGATGCCCTTTGGAAAGCAAATCGCGTTTTTGACTTTGGTAGTGTAACCCTTCGAATCAATTTTGGCAATACGTGTATGGTTTTTGGCAGCCCAAAACCTATGCTCTTACTTATACTTACTAATTTTGTTGTCTGTTACTGCCGTCAAAGAATAGGGATTAGGAAGAAGGCTCACTGTCAGGCTGTGACGGCAGCTCACGTGTCACTCATTGTATGCACGAAAACGAGGGTTAACAGGTGTTCCGTCAGAAAATATCTTGCACAGTACGGTCATTTTTAAAAAGTTATTTGGTGGCAAGAGAGAGGAAAGAAGAAAGAAGAAATCGAAGGGAGTATACTGCTCAGCAGTTAATTGCAGTAATAACCCAGTATCAACCCAAGACCTGAATATTTTTCACTCTCCTTCAGCTTAAAATAATTATTTTAGGCCAATTTTCTCACACCATAAATTGCTACAGAAATTTATTCACTTACTTCATGTTTAATTACTTGTTTATTTATTATATTTTTGTTTATCAGTTTATGACTGAGAATGGCTGCAAATTTTGTGGCGTTTTGACTTGCTGAAGAAATCACCGGTCTACATGATGGAAACATCATAACGTGTTTTACACTTTGTCGTTTGAATGAAAATAGACCAAAATCAGTTTTAAGACACCGTTAAAATCAAGTAAACTTACCCTATTAGAAATTGTACTGTGTGTTACTTATTTATTGGTTACGTTTTGAACGTGGATTAAACTGTGATCATATCATGTGACCATATCATGTGATCATATCATGTGACCATATCATGTGATCATATCATGTGACCATATCATGTGACCATATCATGTGACCATATCATGTGACCATGTCATCTAAGAATCAATGCAGAGCGACGCAATGTTATACTTATTTAAACTTCAAACCTTGCACCATTTCATGGAGAGAAAAACTAGTTTCAGTAATTAACCATTGCTTCATGAAGTGCAATACATGCTTCAAAAACAACAAAGAAGGTGCTAAGGATACCCACTCCCTCTGATCCCTGTTCTCTGTTATCGTTATTGCTCCGAGATCATTGTTGTCAATTTTTCAAGTTTTTTTGAAGCTAACCACTTTAGCGATCAATAAAACATAGCAGTTGTTGCTNCCATATCATGTGACCATATCATGTGACCATGTCATCTAAGAATCAATGCAGAGCGACGCAATGTTATACTTATTTAAACTTCAAACCTTGCACCATTTCATGGAGAGAAAAACTAGTTTCAGTAATTAACCATTGCTTCATGAAGTGCAATACATGCTTCAAAAACAACAAAGAAGGTGCTAAGGATACCCACTCCCTCTGATCCCTGTTCTCTGTTATCGTTATTGCTCCGAGATCATTGTTGTCAATTTTTCAAGTTTTTTTCAAGCTAACCACTTTAGCGATCAATAAAACATAGCAGTTGTTGCTGTATACTGATAGTGTTAGATGTTACTGCTGGATTTCAAACTGCAGCTCAGATGCTTGGACTGTGTAGCTCAAGCATTTCAGCTGCGATCCTTAATTGTTGCTTAGAAGACTGCTAAGACTTTTTACAGCGGGAAATTAGTATATACATTCTACCTAAGATTCGCCAAAAAATTAAATTATACCTGAATCATGGAAGCTTGGCAACAAAGTAATGAATTAATTAAAATACTAAGGCTTAATAGATCATGTTGCTCAGGTCTGTTAGAATGTTTAGCTGGTGTTATTAATCATTGTGATTGGCTACGTTGAATAACATCTTTTTTATCTACAGAGCGCACTGGGTGATTTTTATATTGCTATTATTCCATAAAATGTTTTAAAAACAAGTGAGTAATCCCCCAGTTACCTGCTGCTAGGCTGAAAAATACCAGCTGCTATTATTCTTGTGAAATAACATAGTTGCGTGTGTTTTACATAATGTATTATATTGGTTTTTATTTAATAAATTAACTAAAATGGAATAAGACGATTTGTGCTACCAAAATTTATTTACCAAGTATTTTTTTATCATGTAATCAACATCTAGGTAATACTTTTCATATGATCGATTTTCTTGCCCAAAGGCATAGTATGGTCTTTTGCATTTCATTTACGATCGTTGTAACTTGTTTCAGGTTTTTGTTTATCTTCCCTACGTCTCTTCTTTTTGAATTTATTGTTTTGTGAGTTTCAGATGCAATTAACGTACTTTTTATATGTTGTAAAATCTTTTTCTCCGTCACTGCTGTCTATTTCTGCAATGCCCTGTATTCCTGTAGTCTTTAACTGTTTCTGGTCTCTCGGTATATTTTTGTACAGTTTCTTCCCTGTTTTCTCTCTGTGTGTTTCCTTGATTTCAACGTCTGACAGCCGATCTCGATTTTTGATGTACAATGCTTGGCCAGCAAGATGTTGCTCTATTACTTTAAAGAGTCCAATGTCATTCCAGATGAACAATGACCTTTTATGAAAGCCTCTTCTTTTCGTTTCACTTTTTAAATAGCATTTCATGACAATCGTATTGAATTCTTTTGTCCATTTAGTTTTTACATTTGCGGTAATAGGATGAGGACCTTCACCGCAGGATCTGGTCCCATGGCCTTGTTTGTTTTCTGTTTGATTAGAAGATATAATTCCACCTCTCCTTCAATTCCTGTCTTCTCACTGCTTTAAATTCTGCGTTGCCTATGTTTTTTCTCCATTCCATTTCTTCAAACATCGATACACCTGTGATCGATTTTTCGACCGACCTGGACACATAAAATGCAAGACTGTTCCCTTCTTCTTTTTCACAACTTCTATGCTGATCAGACCTCTTCCACCCTCTTTTCGTTTCATGTATAGCCAATCAATATCGCTCTTTGGGTGCAAAGCTCCGTACATTGTCAATGTCTTCCTTGTCTTACTCTTTAAGCTTTCCTTCCATTGGATGATTCCTCCCCCATATCTGATACTGCCGATAGTAAATGGTTCACGGAATATTCCATTTCCCACACGTAACTTGCATTTACGTTTCGCAGTAACGGTGATAACAGGACCATACACAGTACAAATAAAAGTGGCGAGAGACTATCCCTAAGCAAAATTCCTCTCTTCACGCAAACTGCCCTTAGCTCCTCGCCGTTCGACGTCAATAACAGCTTCCACTGTGTCATACTTCGTTTCAAAAATAATTTCTTTCATCGTCAGCTAACCAAAACATTTCCAAACATTCATTGATCCAACTGTGTGGCATTAGATCCTATGCTTTACGGAAATCTATTCATGCCATGGACAAGTTTGTGAGTCTTTTCTTGCAATCTTTGAGAACAGTCCTGTCAATCATCAATTCATCTTTGGTTCCACGACTTCCACGAATCCATCCATTTTGTTCCTCAGGTAGGATCTTTTCCCGATCCAGTTATTGGTACATCTTAACTGCCACAATGCCTGTCAGAAATTTCCGCATTATCGAAAGACAAGTGATAGACGTGTAATTATCTACCACAGGGCTGGATATTGGCAACCGCCTCGTGGTCCAGCCTGCAAGTACCAATCTAACTTTGAGAAACTAATGCCAATACCTGAACAACAGAGACAAACTAGACAATTTAACGACATGTCAAAGATACCTGAACCATCTGCTTCAGCTATCCTTCAATTGAATGTAGAAGGCCTTACACGACCAAAATGTGAAGTCATTCAAAAAATCCCCATGGACAATTCAATTTCCGTTATTCTATTACAAGAAACACTGCCACCAATGACGATAAAATCAAGATATGTGGCTTTTCTCTCATTGGTTCAATCAAACACTCCAAGCATGGTATTGCCACTCTTGTACGTAACGACCTTCCTTCTGTTGAAATTGGCCGCAGTAATGTTGATAGTGCAGTTTGAATGGCTAACCATCTCGATCATTGGAGAAATTACAATAACTAACTACTACAAACCACCTAATTCTCCGTTTGTACCACCACCCCATTATGATCACCCAACAATATACCCCGGTGATTTCAACTGTCATCATACAACTTGGGGCTATTTTAGAAATATTCCGGATGGGAATGATCTTTATGATTGGTCCAGCACATTCGATATTAAGTTGCTTTTCGATCATAATCAACCAAAGACGTTTCATTCTGGTGCATGGGACACCTACACGAATCCAGATATTACTTTCTTCACACATAATGTCAACAGCTCTCTGCCTTATCCTGTATACACTGTTTTGGGTACGTATCACCCATCTTTTATCGAATACACACCGACAACCTTACTACCTAGATGGAATTTCAACAAAGCCGACTGGGATAGATTTAAGAATGCAGCGAGAAATATGTGTGACGATCTTTCATCTTTAGAATCTGATTTAAATTTGTGTTACACAGCATTCCAGAAGAAACTCTTGAAAATAGATAAAGATACAATTCCAAGAGGTTTTCGAAAGAACTACATTCCTAAATGGGATACCAAATGCAATGAACTTGCTTTTCACCATGAAAATGCTCCGTCTCTTGAGGAAAAGTTGTCTTCAGCAAACCGTCTTATCGATCATCTTAATTCTAAACGGAAAGAACAATGGACTACCACTGTTGAGGGCATCAATATGAAACGGTCCATTCGAAACGTATGGTCAACTATTAACAAACTCACTGGCCGAAAAAACGTCACCCCAAATCCCAGTTTGATTAGTCCAAATGCAATTGCTTCATGTCTTCTAAGCAATGGGAAGTACAAAAACCCTAATCGCCAATTTACAAGAGAAGTAAATCGACAATTGAAAGTAGAATGGAATTCTCCATCAGTAGATCAAAACTTTTGTGTTGAGTTTTCAGATGATAAGATAATATCTGCCATCAAATCACTAAAAGCCGGTAAAGCTCCAGGCGCAGACAACCTACACCCTGAGTTATTTCTTCATATCCATGAGAACTGCATTCAATGGCTATGATCTTACTCCAATATCTGTCTGCATACCAACAGAGTACCCAAAATATGGAAACTTGCAAAAGTGGTTGCTGTGCTTATACCCAAGAAACCACCAAATGCTGCTAGTAGTTACAGACCAGTAAGTCTGTTTTGTGTTCCTTCTAAGCTTTACGAAACATTACTTTACAATTGTATACAACCAATCACTGAAACGATCTTACCCAAGGAACAAGCACATTTCCAGCCAGGTCGATCTTCCCAGGATCAAGTTGTATTACTTACAGAGGATATTGAATATGCTTTTGACAAGAAGCTTAAGGCAGGAGTTGTATTTGCTGACCTTTCTGCAGCCTATGACACTATGTGGCACCGTGATCTTACACTGAAATTGTTGAGACTTAACAGTATCTTCAACGCTCATGAGTCTTCTTCTACCATCTTTCCTGGCTATGTATAATATATCAACCTTACTCCTTGGGTGGAGTCCCTTGTGCATAGTTAAGACATTTCTTGTTCTTCGATCCATCTCTGGATGTTCGGCCTTTTTCCCATTGAGGAAAACAGCTAAGTATCTCAATACACGAATAATCTGACTGTCTGTATAAGTGAATAAAGTTCTTTTTCGCTCTTTCCAGACCATTTAAGATCAGTCATGTAAAGCAAGTGACTAATCTTTTTTCTATTTGTTGCAAATTCATACCCTGGCTTTGTCTTTTTCAATACATTGGTTAGGAGAAAAAGTGTTAACAAGACATCTCCCTGCAATATACCTCTTAATCTTTACCCCTCCTAGTGATTCATTGCCACATGTCAGCTCAATCCTCCAATCTTTCGTTATCTTTTCCAGGAACTACGGTAAAGTATTGTTTATTTCTAGGAGAAGCAAGCACTTCAAAGTGGCAACATGTCAAAAGCTTTCCCATAATCAATCCATCTCATTGTTTCTTATTAGCAATAGAAGCAAAATATACCTTTGTAAGACGCGTTCTTGTGAAAGTTAAAAGTACTTTAATGTGTATTCCCTTAACTTATGTACTCTACTACTACCACTACTACTACTACTACTACTACTACTACTACTACTACTACTACTAATAATAATAATAATAATAATAATAATNCCTTTCTGCAGCCTATGACACTATGTGGCACCGTGATCTTACACTGAAATTGTTGAGACTTAACAGTATCTTCAACGCTCATGAGTCTTCTTCTACCATCTTTCCTGGCTATGTATAATATATCAACCTTACTCCTTGGGTGGAGTCCCTTGTGCATAGTTAAGACATTTCTTGTTCTTCGATCCATCTCTGGATGTTCGGCCTTTTTCCCATTGAGGAAAACAGCTAAGTATCTCAATACACGAATAATCTGACTGTCTGTATAAGTGAATAAAGTTCTTTTTCGCTCTTTCCAGACCATTTAAGATCAGTCATGTAAAGCAAGTGACTAATCTTTTTTCTATTTGTTGCAAATTCATACCCTGGCTTTGTCTTTTTCAATACATTGGTTAGGAGAAAAAGTGTTAACAAGACATCTCCCTGCAATATACCTCTTAATCTTTACCCCTCCTAGTGATTCATTGCCACATGTCAGCTCAATCCTCCAATCTTTCGTTATCTTTTCCAGGAACTACGGTAAAGTATTGTTTATTTCTAGGAGAAGCAAGCACTTCAAAATGGCAACATGTCAAAAGCTTTCCCATAATCAATCCATCTCATTGTTTCTTATTGGCAATAGAAGTTAAAAATACTTTAATGTGTATTCCCTTAACTTATGTACTCTACTACTACCACTACTACTACTACTACTACTACTACTACTAATAATAATAATAATAATAATAATAATAATAATAATAATAATGATAATAATAATAATAATACTATTACTACTGCTAGTAGTAGTAATAATAATCATAATAATCATCATCACCATCATCATAATGATAATAAGGCTATTACTGTACTTCAGACATTCCTTAGCAGCTTTGCATTGTATTTTTTAATGTATAGTACGGGAGAAGTACATGACCTTACATTTATACAAAGAAAGTAGTTGAGGTGAAGTTCAGTCCTTGAGTCGTCAATTATATGTGTAACACCAGACAAAGGGTCTGTAATTTTTCTCAGAATTGTTTATAATCAAGATTCAGTTTGTTTCTACTTTTGAAAGTGTTTATAATTATTTAATAGAAACCAAAGATGAATGCTTAATAAAAATGAATTGGATATTTTTACTCTTACCTTTTGCATGGTGATTCAGGTATTCGTTACGGGTTTTGACGAGGTTGATCTCAAAATACAGTCACCTCAATGGTGTGCATTTTTAAAGGCGTCACGAATACTATGTAAGGCCCATGTGGTATTGTAATAAGTTCCCTTGTTCACAAAACCGGGGAAGACCACGAACAGTTGCATGGAAGGAGAGGATTAATGAAATATGGTACCCAACCGAGTTCTGCACCGAATTACATCGCCATATGTATCTTTGTTGCATGACAGCAGCCGAACAGCTTTTAAAGATCTGGTGCTGTCTATGTGTATGTATAAGTGGCCAATTTTTTGGCAATCAATGCCCTTCATTTTCAGAGGCTTATTTGTGGGCAGTGGTTTCCTCAAAAAAGCAAATAAATTTTTTGCAAAGAAATTGCTACCTTATGTCAGGAGCTGACACATGGGAACAGGCAGTTTCAGGCAACAAATTTCGCAATTGTGATCTGCTTTTTTGGTTCAATACGTTTGCCGGAGTTCGAAATCTGGAGATTGACGTACCAAAACTGATTGCATTTCTTAAGAGACACATTTGTTTTCTTTTTCCGTTTTAAGTTTCTATGTACAAGGATAGAATGTTTTTGTCCTTTCATGATTGGAGTATTCGTAATTTTGTACTGTTGATACATGTGTGAAAAAGGGATGAGTTCGAGTCCCAGTTCTGTAAAAGGGATACTTAGATCATAGAAACTCAAGACATGGAAACTCAAACGGGGTGAATGGTGTTCATCTAGCCAGGCTAGATGCGCCTCGCCCCGTAGTGATGTTGTGGTGAACCAGGCACGTCACGACGGTCAACCTGTTACTGGCAAAACTAGAAGGAGATACTCAAGAGAGGACAACAGGGCTATAATGGAATGTTACTATACCAGTCAGCCTAGTCTGATTGGATATAGACAGAATGCATAGAGCATAGAGAGAAAAGGGTCAGTTTGAGATAGATGAACAGAGAATGGCAGATTAAGTGAGGAATATCCTAAAGCGAGAGTGGTTTACGAAAGAGGAACTTCACGAGATCAGGTAAAGTGCATTGCGAGAAAGGGAACGAACAGATGAAAATAAAAGGGAGAATGAAAAGGATGAAGACCATGTTGTCGAGACACCACAAGGAAATGAAGACCAAAATGAACCAGAAGGAGAGCCAACACCGAGAATAGTGAGAGAACTAGCTTCTGAGACAGAGGAAGATCTGATAGAGAGAATCATAAGTGAACGTAACCAGCTAGTTAGTGATCGACCGAGACTGAGAACCCTTAGACATATCGAAAGGAGCAAGATCTTGAGTGAAGTCAAACAGATTGATAAGGTACTGGATTGTGTAGAGAAACAACATCACTGAGTTGAATGACACCATCATGGCTTGTGCGAAAATTATTACTCAAAAGTTGACAAAGAACATGGACCAGAGACAGTCTAAGAGAGTACCGAGGTGGAAAACACGGCTGCAGAAGAAAATGAAAGACATAAGAGCAGATTTAAGTAGAGTTGTCAAAAGTAAAGGTAGAGAATATGACAATCCTGTGAGAATGAGGCTAGAGAAAAAGTACAGGATTAAAAACAAAGGGTATAATGTGGTAATTCAGGAGTTGAAACAAAACCTAAGAGCGGTAAGCCAGAAGATAAAGAGATACACGGAAAGAGTAGAACAATACAACCAGAACAGAAAGTTTTCCAACAACAAGAAACAGTTTTATCAGGACCTACAAGGAGATGGAAACAGCACCAGCGGTGAGGCACCAGATAAGGAAGAATCTAGAGTGTTTTGGCAAGGAATATGTAGTGAAGAGACCAAGCATAAGGCCAATGCGGAATGGACGAACAGAGTGCAAGATAAACTGGAGCATGTGGAAAGACAAGGAGATCTGAGTATCACTGAGTATCACTATTAATGTTAAGAAGATGATAGGAAAAGTACCCAATTGGACGTGTCCGGGCCCAGGTGGAGTACAGGGATTTCGGATAAAGAACTTGACTAGTCTGCATAAGCTGATGGGAACACACCTACAGAAGTGCTTGGAAAATGGGAATGTCCGTAAATGGATGACATCGGGGAGAACAGCTTTGATCATGAAAGTTTCAGCTGAAGGGAAACAACCTGGAAATTACAGGATAATTGAAGCTCAGATATTGTGGTGGTTGACAAGAGGAACGCAGAAACTGCGATCATAGACATCACTGTCCCTGGGGATTTTCGGGTCAAAGAGAAAGAATCTGAGAAGATTGAAAAATACCAGGATCTGGCACTGGAGATAACCCGCATGTGGAAGACATCTACCAAAATGGTCCCCATAGTGATTGGAGCTCTTGAAGCCAAGTACAGAATTCAGGACTGGATTACTCTACTTGGAGTTGACACGAAGAAACTTGGACGGATTCAGCAGACGGCACTGTTGGTTTGGCCATAAGACCATAAGAAAGGTGCTATCCATCCCAACCTAGAGGAACTAGGTCGATTGCAGAAAGACAAACCAGCTACTACTATGCTGTGTTATTTATTTATAGAAAATAATAATAATAGTAATAGTAATAATACTCGATGTGCGGAGATACCGACACTTAATAGCTGAGACCAATACAGCAACTTCTGTCAAGGCTAATTCTAAAAAGAACGGGGAGACATTAGGCCAAAATTATAATTAGATCCTGGTTTTTAATTTCGGCTACATATAGATATTGTATCTGGGGAATTTATCGTTAATGAAAAGGACAGAATTGTGCAATTGGCAGAATCAAGTAATAATAATGAAGATGAAGATGTGAAGATGCCATCAGGGGTGAGGAGAATAGTTTGGGATGGTACCTAAAGAATTCAACTAATACTTTATTGCAAGGTTTTAAGTATGTAGGCATATTAGACATTGATAATTATGTCAAAAAGTCAGAGTTCAAGATATCTTTGGTTAATAAAAAGGAAGGAAGCTTAGGAAGACAAACAAATGTATGGTCAGTTTATCAGAGATTTACCAGATACTATTGATAAAGAGGGATCTTTGAAATAGCTCTTTAAGTATCATTTACAAATCCCGACTGAGACACTGATCTGTTAAGTGCAGGAGCAAGCCATTAGAACTAATTATGTTAAGCATAACATTGCTATTCCTGCAGAGCCATCGAACTGTAGATTATGTGGTCAGAAAGGGGAAACAATAAGCCATGTCATTTGCGAGTAGTCTACTTTACCTCTAGACGACGAGCTGATGGAAACCTCGACTAAGACCACTAACTTCCTGACAACACACCCTGAGGTGTGCCGTTCCCCGCAGTTTAAGGTGTAGAGCACCGGCGAAACATCATTCACAAGCACTCTACCCAAGGTGTTACTATCCTATCTGGCCCGCCTGACGATCCCATCAGTCCAGTACGAGGAACCGCCGGACACCAACCCGGTATTCACTGAGGACTACTCAGCGCTCATTGTTATTATTATTATTATTATTATTATTATTATTATTATTATTATTATTATTATTATCATCATCATCATCATCATCGAGTGGCCATGCTACATTTGCCTGCATTCAAGTTACCTGGCTCGTTGTTTGCCACAGAATTTGAGTTTTTCACCCATCACTAGATGTTGTGTAACCACTCGATGATAATAATAATAATAATAATAATAATAATAATAATGAGGATGATGATGATGATGATGATAATGATGATGATGTTGATGATGATGGAGGTGGTGGTGGTGGTAGTGGTAATGAAATAATAATGATAATACTCTCTCTGCCATTACTACTTTGGCGTAGCAGCCAAATAACAAACTATAGAATAG
>RDPX01000039.1:2425225-2437494 GCA_003991215.1 Morbakka virulenta
ATCATCATCATCATCATCGAGTGGCCATGCTACATTTGCCTGCATTCAAGTTACCTGGCTCGTTGTTTGCCACAGAATTTGAGTTTTTCACCCATCACTAGATGTTGTGTAACCACTCGATGATAATAATAATAATAATAATAATAATAATAATAATAATAATAATGAGGATGATGATGATGATGATGATAATGATAATGATGTTGATGATGATGGAGGTGGTGGTGGTGGTAGTGGTAATGAAATAATAATGATAATACTCTCTCTGCCATTACTACTTTGGCGTAGCAGACAAATAACAAATATAGAATAGCCACACAAACTTTTGAAACAGGGAGTGTCCAGCCTTAAGTCTGCAATATCATTGAGCCAAGTGTCATCTTTTTTCGGCATCGGCGCTCATGCAGTCTGGCTCCTCTGCACAATTTAAGAATATATCAGAGAATAAAGTACGAAACTTGTTTTGTTGATCTGCATTACAGATGGATAGTGAAAGCTAGTTTCAGTTTGTTGATAAGAGGAAGCCCGTAAAATCAAATAGCAAACTTCTGGCTCCTGATCAAGAACTATGTATTGAGTTCGGTCCTGCTCTAGGCAAGGGGGTTGTAAGACGAATTGCCACCTACTTGTAAAAAGGCTGGAAAGCTCTGCATTAATCCCCTCTATTTCTACTAATGAATCCCCCCCCCGTCCTTTCAGATGGTGGCACGTCAAGTTCAATACAAATTAGCCAGGTATGTTAGTTACGACTACGTGTTCCATTCATCGTTGAACTGGCCACCACACACTAAGCTTCGTCCAAAGAGATCTGTTTACATTTTGTGCAAATTTTCTAGGTTTTTTGAGCACATCACGTGCGTCCCAAGCTAACTGCTGAACATAATTATCTTTGAAAACTTAATATTAGATTGGCTTTGAGTAAAAATATGTCGAATTTTAAATGCTCCTTTGTTTTGGATAGGTCATGCGGAGCCTCACAAACCAAGATCTAAAAAAGATTAAATGATTTTTCAAACCGCAGCATGTTTTGTTTTGAAACCTAGCGTCAGTCATTAACAGTCTTTAGCTATCATCTTTATTTTTGAATGGTCTTTGTTTCATTTATTCCACAGATCATCGTGGGCTAAGGACCAACTGAGAACATATAGTTTATGGTTGACTTGACTTAACTATATCAGCTGTTCTTGAAAACGTGTCGCCCATCACAGAGGCAAAAGTCTTGCTTAGGTTAACTTTGTCAAACCTCATTATCCGGAAGGATAATGTGTATGTATATATAGGGTAGTTCTTTACCGGTTGCCTATGTGAATATGTATATATAAATGCTTAATAATATTGCCCAAGGCGCACCCCAGTTGAGAAGTCGAGGCTCTATTTACACACACACAAGCACACACACACACACGCGTATATATATATATATATCTATATATATATATATGTGTGTGTGTGTGTGTGTGTGTGTGTGTTTTTGTGTGTGTNACTTAACTATATCAGCTGTTCTTGAAAACGTGTCGCCCATCACAGAGGCAAAAGTCTTGCTTAGGTTAACTTTGTCAAACCTCATTATCCGGAAGGATAATGTGTATGTATATATAGGGTAGTTCTTTACCGGTTGCCTATGTGAATATGTATATATAAATGCTTAATAATATTGCCCAAGGCGCACCCCAGTTGAGAAGTCGAGGCTCTATTTACACACACACAAGCACACACACACACACGCGTATATATATATATATATCTATATATATATATATGTGTGTGTGTGTGTGTGTGTGTGTGTGTGTGTGTGTGTGTGTGTGTGTTGTAAAGCTCTTGCTGTTCCTGAGTGCTCAATGCCAAGGCACACTGGCTATAAAGTTTTACAGAAAAATAACCCTACAAGTTGATAACGAAACTTGCTTTCATGACATAATAACATGCATCAGGTTTCATATATATGGAGACTGTGGGGAAAGAATGTTGCATTCTCAAGGAAGGGTATGCAGCAAAAGTGATCTGCTTAAGAACTTGCTACAACTGCAGGAGTGTGCCCCGAGAAACCCACATATACACTTGTTCGTATCTAGTTCGGTGCAACTCATTTTGAACTTGGTTTTTCTCCGTCAATAATTTTGCCCATTTCCCAAAAGAGTAATGGAACCTTTTCATGAAAAATTGTATATTAAACATTAGGATTCAGACCAATGGGCCTTACCAGTTAATTGCGCTTTCCGTCTCAGGAGCAAATTTTTTTACGACCTAAAGGGCTCTCCTGACACCAACGTTAAGGCAAGATTTTGGGTTAGGTCGAAAGGAATATTATATCAAGAAGTTATTGTTGTGCAAACGTCCCTATGGAAGACAGACATAGCAATCTAAAGATTGTAAGGATCGGGGGAAACAGTAAGGAAAAAAAATATATATATAATATATATGTTATTACATTAAATATTTTTCTTCTTCTCCTTTATTGCTGCTGGTCCTCCATTGCAGGGTCATCCGCCCGGGTATTCCACCTCCAGGTTTCTCTTTCCAGGGCCTCTTCTTGATGAACGCCGAAGTAGCTCATATCCCCTTCCATATTTCCTCTTCATCGCTTCTTTGGTATTCCTCTTGGCCTTCTTCCTTTTACTATACTTTCCAGAGCCACATTTACTAGGTGTCCTTTTTCCTTCCTCCTCACATGTCCGTACCATCTCATTCTTTTCTCTTTGACCTTCTCATTGATGTCGCTCACTCCGAGTCCTCTCCTGATGTCAGTACTTCTTTCTCTGCCCCTCAGTGCCACGCCTTTGATTCTTTTCAACATCCTCATTTCAGTTGCTTCCAGTACCCTTTCCTCCTTCTTTCCCGTTTTATTATATTAAATGTAATATATTACTTAGGGCCTAAAAGATAAAGAAAAAGATTAGCTAATTAGAATCACAACTCAATATTTACCTAGCTAATCAGTATTTATAAAAGCTTACCTTTCTGCAAACGTTCGAAATAGTTCTTTCGTCATTGACGTCCTGACCTTGACCACTTGCATTGTTTTGTCTGTTTCCCATGCAAAATTTCTTGTTTTGAATTTTGCAGGATTTTTCCTGTCTCCCAGTTTATTGTTTCATATATGATGCGATAAGCCAACCCTGTGTATGAGGTACATATTTGGTGATGATTATTTTGCCAGCCACATGGCAAAAAGGTTATGTTGGTCGAAACATGCGAACAACACCTGAAAGGTACACTGGGATAGCTGTCACTTTACCTTTCCTTCGCTATAAAATGAGTTAACTGAAGAGAGATAAATAAAAATGCATCAGTTTTTGTAAGTTTTGCTTAAGGAATTCACACGGTGACATGCTGTTTTAAAAGGGTATGTTTAGATCAACAACTCTGTGGTTAATGTAATATGGTTAAGAATGTACGATTTTAAGGAAAAAAGAATATTTTGTATCTGAAACTTCTTATTACGTGAAGTAATGCAACTGAGGTGATACCAAACGTTTGTTACTTTGATAAAGACTAATGACGCATAACCCAAAACGTTCGTTAGAGAATAGACATGGGAACAGCTTGCAATCCCCACCCACAAATTTTTACCATGTTGTAAAAACTGCAAGACACACCAACATTGTAAGACCATACCTAGTGTTGGATGCATTCAATTCGAACAAACTTTTCGAACCAAAAGAACAGGCCATTATCGCAAAAGGTTTCGCCGAAAACTTTCAGCCAACGTGTATCAGAATCTGGATTCAAGTAATAATCTCTTCACTAAAAAAATATTTTTTCTTTGTAAAGAAAAGCCCTGGTACTGTCACTGTCCACGAATAGGGCCATGATGACTAAAAGTAATTGTATATAAATAAACCTTTAGTTCAATAATACGAGCAATAGTTTTACAATTTTATTTTAATAAACCTCTGACTAAATAGTACGACTGAAATTTTATGATATAAATATAAATATATGTATGTATATAAATGTATATAAATATATCACTTGGCTAAATAATAGGATTAAACGTTTTATAATTGTATATTAAAAAAATTTGCGTTTATTCTGAGTTCTTTTGCTGTCGGGGTGAGCAATTTAGTCCTGTCATTTAGACAGTTTTTTAAACAATTTATCATTCAAAAATAAAAAGTACTTATACTTTCCAAGCTTTTTCTTATATAGTAATTCTTTTTTACAAATTACAGTCTATACTTTCTTAATAGATACACGACAAAAAAGAAACAAAGAAAGAGCTTAAGGTTAAACAGTAATTATTTTTTAATTGTATACAAAAGCAGTGTAAAAGTTGGTAAAAATTGGCAAGTTCGGGTACAAAACTGATGTACCCCGTATGAAAGTAATTGCAAAAAGCTTTCTCTAGAGAAAAGTTTTTCATTTTCTCTTTGGACAATGGTAATCACGAAAGGAAATTGAAACCACCTGTTCATTTCTCAGATATTATCTCGTAAATACCTCCCTAATTGATTATTAAATTCATGCCAAGACGAAATCAAACACAGATACAATACAATATATAAGTTGCTTTAGAAATGCATTTCCATTGTGTCAAGCAGTGCAAGCGTGATCTCACGCTTTTCCTAACACGCCCAGCCCTGAGAAAACTTTGATGACAGTCTGAATGTAAGGTATGGTACAGCTGTTGCAACGATTTGATATACTGGAAATTCATGCCGTTAAATAACATGGAGTGTGCTGAAATAATCAATTCAGGAAAATGCTTCAAATGGTTGAGACAGGCGTTCTGTTTACAATAATATCTGTTTCGACAATTTTGTATAAGACGCAAATATTAGAAATGAATGCAGAAGTTTTGGAAGGGCATCAACCTGTAACGGTATGAACAGTTGCTGGTGTTTATAATGATGCATAGCCCCTGGTCCTCACTGTACCTTTACAATTTGGATGAAAAACTGGTTCCTAAAATAGCCGTTCTGGAAATCTTATGTGTAATGCAATATAGGATGAAAACAGCCACGCATTGAGCTACTTATTTTGTACTTTTGTTTAGAACTACTGATCTCGAAAGACTGAGTGAATAAAAATAGCTGATGGCCAGATAACATGTATTCAAAGCAACAGAGAGAGGGGAGTGTCTATCAAACTTCGAGGATCCTTTTGTTATATTTTCTTATTTGCCTTCCGAAATACATTTCGCGAAATATCTTCCTTGTCATCTAACGAAGTGACTTAGTACAGCTGTTTTTTATTTACACAGTGCAGGTGGAGACCGGAATCGAGTTGTTTTGAATAGTGGCGCCATTCCTATCTTGCTCTTGTTGTGTTTCTCTTTCCAGTGCTAGAGGCTATATTTGGATGAGTATAATATTCTTATATAATATTCTTATTGCTATGCTGCAGGCAATGAATTGCTTCATTTATTTTTCATGTTGTTGTGTTAATTTCCTAGTGTGCATTCTTTTTTTTTCATAGTCAAAGGTGTGATCTTGTGTTCAGCACCGTTCCGGCTATTTTGACTCTGGGTCACCTTGCTAAACAGCTCTTTTTTGCTCTTCTTCTCGTTAACCCAGGGAGAGCGTTAATTCACAACTATAGAAGGCTGGAAAATACTTACGATGTAGTTTTAAACTACACTGTTTCTTTTTCTTTACGTAGGACTGGGTCCTTTGGTTTGACAGTACCTTCCTTAAGATGGAGGTTGTGAAGAAGAAACACTGGATATTGTGTTATCTGAGAATGCTTCTTAGGTGCTCACCAGTGTTATTGAAGTAGAGTAGACACATTTGTTTCATAGGTTCCTTCTTTACTCTTTCTTCTTCATGATTGGCTCCAGTACTCCTGTGATAAAACCACCCTTGATATTTCCACTGGATAAGAAACCATATTCAGAAAGTGTCTTTGTTTCGTAGGCTCCTTCTTTACTCTTTCTTCTTCATGATTGGCTCCAGTACTCCTGTGATAAAATAACCCTTGATATATCCACTGGATAAGAAACCATATTCAGAAAGTGTCTTTCTTCTATTTTAAGGTCCTGCATTTAAAATCATGCTTCTTGCTCTTCTGATGTTGAAAACACTATTAAGAGCTGTGATTGGATTTTGTAATGCATCATTGAGGTACCGGTCAGGGTGAGATAGATATCTGTAGTCGGTAAGAAAAACGGTGCAATTTGTTGCTATATTTACTAGCATATTATTGTCGAGAGAAGTGTCCTTGAACTTTGTACTAAAACATTGTACGGTGAGAACATCAAGTCACCCATTCAAGAGGATGTTTTTGTAAAACTAATGAATTTCGGAGCAATATCGTTTGAATTTAGCTTTGAAAATGTCACATAACACCAAGTTGATCGTGTAGCTATGGCCTCTCCACTGCTCCCGCTTCTGGTTAATATATTTGTAGGGTATTGCGAGAAACAATTTTTTGAATCTACACAAAATTTGTTCTTAGATATTATAGATTCGCCAAAGACATAGTTGCCAAATTTGAAAATCCAAAAGACAGTTATAAGCTCGTGGTTAACCTAGAAAATCTTCGCCCACCCTTGGTGTTTACTGCCGAAAAAGAACAAGATGGTTGTTTACCATTTCTGCATGTTTTACTAGATGAAACTCCGACTTCTTTTAAAACCAGTGTGTTTCGAAAACCGACCTTTACTGAGCAATGTGTACGGTGGGACTCTGTCAGTTCCACGCAATTTGCAATTGGTCTAATAAAAACTCTGCTCTATCTTGCAATCGTTATTTGCTCTCTTGAGAAATTGTCAGGAGAAAGAGTTAAAACTAACCAAATTTTGTTGAATAATGTTTATCCTAACCGCTGTTTTTAAAAAAGTGATTGTATAAATGGTCTAGTTTTCAAACCTCTTTAAAAAGTGCCTTGTATACCGCAAACTACCCTGGATAAGACTGGTTTTTACTAATTTTAAAAATAAAATTGCTAGGGCAGTTTTCGAATGTTGTCGTGCTACTGCACTTAATGTTGTTTTTACCTTCGCGGAAAATATTTCCTTCCTCTGAAAAAGATGCCTTGTCTGCCAAAAATTTAAGTATGGTTGTGTATGAGTTTAAGTGCCGATGTGATGCCAGGAAATTGTGCCATACATCCTTAAGGCTGATAGATGGAATAAAACAGCACGTGCCCAGTGTTTTTAGAGGAAAAATCCCGTGCTTGTCGAGTTAATCAAAAAGACAATATATAAGGGTATAAGCCAAATTGTGAATTCTGATTCTGCTATAGGACAGCTTTTGTTGCTAAACAGTGAATACAGAGGTTTTTTTAGATAAATCAGTTTTAAATAATTGGTCGAGTTTGATCTACCTTTTAACTAAGGGACATTAAAAGCATTTCTTATTCCATTTTCATCTCCTCCTAGTAAACAAAAAGAAAATTTATTTATAGTTTACAGTTGTTAAGACAGCCAGTCATCAAAAGATAACGGACTTTACACAGCCTATTTAAAAAAAATTGGCGGGTTTTCTTGATTGTCTTTTTTTTTTAATTTTGAGTGAAAAACTCGCTTGATTTCAGTTTTCTTATTCTGGCGCCTTTGGCCCAGTCGAGTGCCAGTAAAATAGCTCTTAACTAAAATAAACGTTATTTTAACAGCGGTTTTTATGTTTTGCACCACTAAACATTTGTTAAAGAAATTATTATAAGCATTATTTCGGGTGCTTTCTACTGGAAGAAGTAGAAGGAGTTGCATGTGTCAAAAAGCTGTTGTCTTACTGTGGACAAAATTGTTAATGAGGATGATAGCATTTAGTAAAACCTTTACTTATGTATTTATATGGTATTAAGAAATGATTGAGTTCAAACCTCTACATGAATTCATGCTATAATCCTGAAGCCTTCATTTTGTATCAGGTGGTAAGCTCTTTTAATATTGCAACTAAAAAATATGGATGAACAAAACAAATTTTGGTGATGTTAACGCTGTTTGCCTCTTAATACTTCGTTTTAAGGTGGTTACTTGTTATTAATGGAGTGTATTTAAAAGACATTTATTTTTATTAGTATAACTAGCGTTTCTTTATATTCTTAAATTGTATTTAAGATTTTGTTTTGATACCTTAAATCTTTTTGTGAAAAAAGCCACTCTTTCTTCATTAGGATTTTCTTGTTCTTTTGCTTTGGCGCATGACCTTTGATCTCTCACTTGTGATCCACATTCGAGAAGTGTTTATATTTTTTGTAGAAGTGAAATATTTATGTAATATTTAGTTTCAGTACCCGTTAACTTTAGCCACCACGAATTCATTTGGAGTAATAATTTGCTGGTGGTACTTGTTCCAAACGTGAACTCCCGCAAACCAAGTGAGCTTTAATTTCAGCTGCGATAAAATGGCAACTTTTAAGGAGATCCTGAGAGAAAGTTTCAGAGAATTTTTTATTTTAGAATACAATTATAGGAAAACTGGACTTTTAAAATTGGGCCTAAGGGCTTACTAACACTGTTTAAATAAATACAACGCACATGATATGCAGTTTTGACTCCACCAACTTAGTATTTTATGGACCGACTTTAAATTTATTAATCCTATTCTTGTTTCCTTTTCCTCTTTGATTTTCCTTTCTGGTTTCGAAGTGTACCTTCATTTCTATTTGCAGCTATACCTGCTAATGAAGTGTAAGTCTGTGTAGTAATGCTCTTTTACACAAGGCCATTGCATCGTTGTCTTTGCCTTGAAGTTCAATTTTTATTACAATCTCAAATGTATAGCTGTACCAAAAGCAATAATAACCTTCAGTTATTGAGAGAGTTATTCAACTCAGCCGAGAGACAGCTTGTTACACTTTGCCAATATACTCTCTCAGTCATTGTTGTTTGAAGATAATCTTTATCGATCGGTCTCTTCCAGCATTTAGTGTCTGGGAAGGTTAAAGTTTGTGACAGTTTTCTCGATGATGGATGCCCCCAGAGAACAAAAGATGACACCACGTCATCTGAGGGCAGGGCACAATGCCTTATAAACTGAACGCATCTCTTCCGAACTAAAGATGATATTTTTGTGGGGGGAGTGGATTACTGTCAATAGTCTCTACTGTTGGATGTTTTTTCCAATTAAGATTTTATACTTTTCTAAAGAAACGAGTATAACATCCAAAAAACGAAAACTCACTCCTGTACTATTCAGGGGGGCTAAAATTCAAGACTCCCAAAATCGGTACTTTTGGTTAATTGCATGATTTAGGATCATTATTGTACTACAAATCGTGCTTCTTCAAGGCTTCCTTTGAATAAGCGCGATTAAAGAATAAGCGCTGCATTGTTGACCCGATCGACATTTTTCGAAAAGGAACTTTGTTTATAAGGTAAATTGTCTGCATTCAAAAAAGCACGAACTTTATAGTGTTTGTACTTCGTTACCCTCTTTCCCAGTTATCATTCAAAATGTCAGCTATTTTTTTGTCAGCTGCTGCACCTTCGAAATTTACAGGTACAAAAATTGCAACTTATTTTTTTCAATCGTCGGAAGCCGATGCAACCCAAATATACGACCCTTTAGACAATAACGCACGTTTTAGTATTAGTTTGTAATAGACTACCCATTTAAGTATCATATTAATGTTTGGTTATTTGTGGGGAACTTTTTTTGAGGCTACAATAGGACAATTTTGAATAAGTGCTGGTGAAAAGGACAAAATCATATAGATATCAGGGCGCTTATGGAAGTAAATTACAGAAATAATTTTTTTGCAAGAAAGTTAACAGATTTATTGTATCTCAGTGCTACAACGCGCGTTGTAGCACTGTGAGCACTGATTCCATCCTTTGATGGGAATAATGTTTTTTCATTCCCACCACTTGTCATAAGTCATGGCCGAATTTGTGTGAGGGTAACTAGATGATATGCATAACTTCTGGTATACCAATGGTTTCTTGTATTGTTTGTGAGATATCGTGAGAAAAGGGACTGGTTTGTTATGAGGGAAATGTCACCTATTGTCTGCTTAATCTACCGAACCTCTATCAAAGTTGTGCTTGTTGTTGGGTTTACTGGTGGATCCCCGTTTCACATGCATTTTTCCTTATGTTTACAGAATGAGGGACTAGTAAGGACGCAAACAAAAGTGAATGTATATTGAATTTAAATATATATACAGAGAGAGAGGGAGGGAGAGAGAGAGAGGGAGAGGGGGGAGAGAGAGGGAGGGAGAGAGGGAGAGACATACACACACAGAGTGAGAGAGACAGAGAGAGGCACAGACAGACAGACAGACAGACAGACAGATGGAGATATTTATAATTTAAAATAAATATTTAAAGAGATCAGGGGATGGAAATAACACAAACACGTATCCCCACGTAAGGTTTTGAATTGCGACAGACAGATCAAAAAGATGCATTTTTTAAAAACATTTGTAACTGAGCACGCTAATTCTATTTCATTGTTGTTTTATTTTTAAATCTTTTGTTGTAGAGTTAAAGGAATGGCTGTGATACACAACACCGAACATGAAAACCAAATAATTCTGCTAACGATTGCGTCTGACGGTAATCTAANGAGAGAGGGAGAGGGGGGAGAGAGAGAGAGAGGGAGAGAGAGGAGAGACATACACACACAGAGTGAGAGAGACAGAGAGAGGCACAGACAGACAGACAGACAGACAGACAGATGGAGATATTTATAATTTAAAATAAATATTTAAAGAGATCAGGGGATGGAAATAACACAAACACGTATCCCCACGTAAGGTTTTGAATTGCGACAGACAGATCAAAAAGATGCATTTTTTAAAAACATTTGTAACTGAGCACGCTAATTCTATTTCATTGTTGTTTTATTTTTAAATCTTTTGTTGTAGAGTTAAAGGAATGGCTGTGATACACAACACCGAACATGAAAACCAAATAATTCTGCTAACGATTGCGTCTGACGGTAATCTAAAAGCTTGGCATGTCAATACTGACAAGGTTGGTAAAACTTAAACAAATAAACTCTTCGTGGTACACTGCTCAAGTAACATAGTGAACGCCTCTTTCATTTAGTCCCAAAGCTTTCAGCTGGTGCTCTCCTCTACCAAAACACCAGAATGAAAAGACCAAAGTCAACGAAAAAAAAGATGGAGTTCGGGGATGGCTGGCCAATTTTAGGGGGGGGGGGCTGCTTATTCTGGCATCTTCGTCCGGACAAGTTTCAGCAAAAGAGCTTTCTAAGATTGACCTGATTGACCAGTTATAAAATAAAAGATATTGGTTATCAGTTGCGGTGCATTTTTTGAGATTCTCATTCCCAAATTGCAAAATAGTAATTTTACAATTAATGAAAAATAAGCATACTGTTCAATTGTATTGTCTGGATTGGTGCGCAGAAATTTTCCCCGTTTCTTTTTCCTTCAGCTGAGCCTGTCAATGGTAGCCAGACCCAATTAGCTCTTTTCACTGCGCTTATTCTCTTGTGTTACCCACTTTTACCTCGATAGCATTCATTGCGTCAGAGACGAAATCAACTTTTCTCCTCTTTGGACTGCCATACCCATTTTCCTAAAGTTCTGCATTGAACAAGCTCCCAGTGTGTTGTACAGTTTTTTGCTAACGTAACTTCTTTTCGATACTATCGTAATCTTCCTCCTTCTCTTCCCTACTTTATCACGTAGCCTTTCAAATGTGGATTTCTTCTGATGTATTTATTCGTATCAAATTTTTTTTAATAATTCCAGCATAATGTAAGTGAATTTTTAATTGAATTGATTGAAAAATGCTCTGCGATGTGCCCTGGAATGTGCCCTGGAATGTGCCCTGAGAAGCATTTTGTCAACGAATCAAAAGAAGTCAATTCAAGTATGAACCGTACAGTTACGTAAGTTTGGGTTGTAAATATGAAAATATTGTTGGAGCAATCGATGAAGGTGCAACCAGTGTGGCAAAAGCTGTTAAAAATAAGAGAAAAGTGTGTTTGAAGAATTTTGTGTACAGTGCATTATAAACGAGAACCAACAACAGCTTATTGAAACAGAGAAAACTCCGGAGACCTTGCTCATGATTGGGCTTGTAAGAAACTACTACTACTATTACTACTACTATTACTACTACTACTACTACTACTACTACTACTACTACTACTACTACTACTACTACTACTACTATTACTACTACTACTACTATTACTACTACTATTACTACTACTACTACTACTACTACTACTACTACTACTACTACTACTACTACTACTACTACTACTACTACTACTACTACTACTACTACTACTACTATTACTACTACCTACTACTATTACTACTACTACTACTAACTACTACTACTACTATTACTACTACTATTAATAATAATACTACTACTATTACAACTATTACTACTACTA